>PVKH010005665.1:0-21836 GCA_004027955.1 Chaetophractus vellerosus | reverse complement strand
GGTGGGTAACTCTATGATTCTAAGTTATTTCAAACCTTCAACTTACAAAGATCATAATAACATCATACTGAATCCCCATATGGATAAGGAGCGGTCACAGCAAATAATCAACAGAGATGGAAATCAGGCTTATTTGTATCTAAGAATCTAAAACAAGATTCCCAAGTAACTTATGGCAGCCAGATCCTCAATATGGAAGAATAAATTCCATTAAAAAAAATTTTTTTTTAAAAACTCACTAGAAAAATTGAGACACAAATCCATCTTGCTAGAGTTTTTTTAGATCTTATAAAAGTAGAAATCTATACAAAATTATTTTAAACTAGATGATGAGTGTTGAGATTCCATTAAGGTATCCCTTGTGCTATTTTCTTTCATTTAAAACCAATTTAAAAATTCAAGATTTATTTCATTCAAGGCTTTTTCCCCTGGAATTCCTATTTCAGCCACTAATTTACACTGAAATCCATATATAGATGCATAACACCACTTTAACTTCATCTGGGATCACAATGTTTATCCTGTTTACTTTTCGTATTATATCATGAGCATATCCCCCTTATTAAATATTCCAAAGCAATTTAAAGGCAGCCTAATAGTTTAAGATGTAAATATACCATATTATAATCACCTTTAAATTCATGAGTCCTTAGTTAATTCAGAATCTTTATTTAAATAATGTTGAGATTAATATTTATATACATAAATCTATTTTTATGATTAATTCCTCAGGATAAATTCCTAAAAATCATAGAATAAAGACTAAACATTTTTCAGATTCTTGCTACATATTACAAAACTGCCTCCAAAAATGTGGAAGTAACTCACTCTCTCACCAATATTATACATGCTGCCTATTTCAAGGCCCTGGGGTCAACAATGAGCAGCATCAATTAAAAAAAAAAAAGGAATCCACCTATTTGATATTGAATAATGTGTACTATTATATTGTTTTAATGTATATTTTTGCAGAACAGCTTAATCAGTGAAAAGCACTGGTGCTGTTTCAAACTCCGGCTCTGCCAAATAGTTATATGACTAAGCTAGTTAGATAATTTTTCTGGTTTCTCACAATGAGTTGTTATAAATATCAAAGGAGATAACATAGGTCAAGTACTTACTCAGCATAGTGCCTGGCATGTAATAAGCTGCCAAATACTATTATTTCTTTTTAAATGTGCTGACTTGCAGAAGGTTAACAGAAGGATACAATAGTCTTGTCTGGCCAACCTGCTTAAAACATAAATCAGTCACTGCAACAGCTGACTGAATTTCTTCAGGAAAGAGCCAGTCCCCTTGGAAGTAGTATTTCAGTAGTGGTCACAGAGAAAAGAGAGAAAATTCTGTGTTTGAACTGCATGTGCTTGAAGTGGACAGAAAAAAACACGTTTAAGTGTTGGGCTGTTTTTTGACACCTGAACTCAAATAGAGTTCTTAAGTCCCATTAAAAGGATAAACTCACTTAAGTTTGCCATAGAAACAGGTATTACATTGTCTAAATGGCATATAAAATAAGGATTCCTAAGGGAATTCTGAAAAGAATAGGCAACCCTAGATAGGAAGCAAGAGAGTTTTAATAAGGAATCCAAAGGATTACTTAAATTGAGGGTGGAGAGTGAGGGGTAGAGAAGGTGAGCCCCAATCAACATAATACAGATAACTGGATCTTGGGCATTTTCTCTACGAATACTCAGAGTTGGACTTTGCCCAGAAGAGAGTCAATGCCTGATCTTATGTTATTCAAGATAAGCAGCATATAAAGGACCAGGTAATGAGCAACCTTCTTTCTGAAGCAGCATTTTTCAAAGTGCAGGTCATGGTCCCTTATGAAAAATCCATTTAGGAAGCATAAGTTTTTGTTAAATTAAATCATATAGGAAAAAGAGAATATAGATTGCATCACATACTGAATATACATTATTCTGCCTCATAATAACCCACAAAACATTTCATAAAAATTCAATTTATTTCATTTTGGGATTATATACTTAAATTCTAAACTAAAACTGTAATAAATTTTACTTCTGTCTCCTTTGAGATAACAACCCAATATTATTTACTTCCTCCAAGAGTTCAACAAATTACTTCAATTATATACTACATACTTCATTGCTGCACAAAATAAGATATTTTAAAAAAAATTTACAACAATAAACTAGAGAAATCTAGACACTACAGACTGGGCAGACAATCTCAGGAATTTGGCACCTTGTCAGTGGGCCTTACTTTGGAATATATGCTCCCTAATATAACAGAGTTAGACTCATTTATAATTTCCCTATGCTTGGCTCTTCTGCCTCTTTTATTTGAACCTACAGTTAGCACTATACTTTGTAATTATATGTCCCAGAGACTTAAATCTTCTCTCTTCATATCCTGGCTGAACCCTGAATCTCAGCAGAGTTGCAACACCTACTCTCCAGTTCACTGGACTCACCCAGGACAACCAAAGGATGATGATGGACAACGACTATCCCAAAAAACAGAGAGTATCCACAATTGCAATCAAGACAGTTCCATCCATTTGCCCCATGTGATTTAAGCCTCCTCTCAATCAGAAACAGAGTGGGCATCACTATCCCAAAATCCTCAAGACTGAGGAATGAACAAACATAAGGGGGGAATCAACTATGGACTAAGGTAGACTTTATTATTCTAGCAATGGAGGAACTTGTATCACTGATATAAAGGCAGTGGCTACCAGAGGCTCTGAGGAGAGGGACAGGGAAGAACAGGTAAAACACAGAACATTTCTGAGACATTGCAATTGTCCTGCATGATACTGCAATGACACATACAGGCTATTATACATTTTGTTAAAAGCTATAGTGCGGGGCAAAGTGTAAGCTATAATGTAAACTATGGTCCACGGTTACGCTTCAATCTGTGTTCATCAATTGTAACAAATGTATTACACTAATGAAAGATGGGAAAGTGTGGGAGGGAGAGAGGGTGGGGTATATGGGAATCCCCCTATATTTTTGATGTAACATTTATGTAATCTTTTTAAAAAAGGCTAAAAATAAATATCATTTTACGTGATATTTTAGCTCCAAATTTAGATGGACATATTGCTGTTGAGAGTTACTGTATACAACAAAGGATGCTTAAGGCTTCCCAGTCTTTGCTTTTACCCTCTCAAGAAGAAAAGCACAGAGTATGGATTTGATCTAGCCTTGTCCTCTGTGCCTATATTTCCTGAGGGACCTTATAAGAAAAGTTTTAAAGAAAGTGGATGGTCGGGCAAGATTCCTGGCCATATGACTACCAAATTAAGGAAATATAAGTAATATTTTAATCTATTAATGCCTTATTTTTCTCCTAAAATTATAGTGTATATGTGTACATTAAAGTCCTATTCTACACACTGTCTCAAAATACTACTGAAAGATCTTTTGTTCATTTGTGAAAGAATGAAATAGTATTTGTGAAAAAATGAAATAGTTGAAATGAGTTTCCAGAATCAGAAAAATTCTTATTTTAACCCATTTCTTATATTCACAGCTTTGAAAATACGTATTAGAGTTTGGGAGCTTTCTGCTGGCAATTAGAGTGACAGAATTATTCCCTTTAATCTTGCGGTCTATTATTTAATAATCAAAAAAATGTACTCTAAATATCTTCAGGAAAAACTCCTTTATAGTTTTTGGTGAATGTAATGTAACTATTTAGAGTATCATTAAAGTATTATCATGTACACGTTAAGTTTTAAACTTAAAATTTTAATTAAACTTCTAGTACTTACTTAAGGATGAACCATGTAGAACTGCACAGTTGGGACAGTGATACAGGTCTATGTCAACAGCATGATGTTCCTCTACTCCAACACAGCTAGGATGAAGAAAAAAGATCAGTATGGAAATAAGCTGAAAATATTTACTTAACTATGATAGATTAGTTGGAATTTAGCTGAGAAATATACAATAATCTCACCAACAAATTTCGTAGAGTACAGATAATATGCAAGACTTCCTTGCACAGATGCTAAACAAATATGGGGTAAATAGACCCAAATTCACAGGAAGTGATTCACTGTCAAAAGTAGTAGAGACAGAAGTAATATAATTACAAGCAAGTCCTTAAATCATTATGTAAATGTCATTTGACTTTAATATGTGGGCTTTTATCAGCTAGAGGTAGTTAGTAAGTTTGGGTAATATCTCTAACATGGTGAGAACACTGAGTTCTCACATCCCCAATTAACCACCTAGTTAGAGGCACTGCACCTAGAATACACCATCCCACGGAATCCAATATAAAGAGGAAGTCCTCTGACTCTGTGTAATTAAGGCAAGACACCTTTGTGTGGGGTAATCATCACAAACTTACTTGCCCAGAAATCATGTAGATGTCCAAACCAACTCTCCATCACTACCAGTAACTGGTGCTAAACTTTAGCTCCCTTAGCATCAACCATAAGATTTCCATTCATCTGTTTACTAGGATAATATCATCAGAATAAGCAATAACTCTTTAACAATTTAAGTTAATTATAATTTCTTAACCATTGAATGATGTATATATAGACACTAAAAAACAACTCAAGATAATTACATAAAATTTAAAATGTACAACAGTGAAAAACAGAATAATATGTAAGGGAACAAACTAGGGACTGAAAAACCTATACTAGTAACGTCTTGAACACAGTAGTTAATTTATCAAAGCAAGACCACAGCAGCTTTGTTACTTCCCAAGTAACTTATAACAGTAAATTTTAAAAAGTGTTTGTATTCCCAAAAAGTGATGGGACAAAAGCAAAGCCACAACTAGTACTTGAAAAAGAACCAAAACAGAACTAACACAGAATTTCTAGGGGGTAACAGCAATAACTCAGTTGACAAGTATAACAGTGGAAGAGAAAATTAGTGAACTGGAAGATGAATCAAATTATCCAGAACGTAGCAGGGAGAAAAAAGATGGTAGAAAATATAGATAAGAAAGTAAGAGACATAAAGGATAAAATAAGAACTATAACATACATTTAATCAGAGTCTCAGGAGAGAAGAGAACAGGGCAAAGACAAAATAAGGAGGAGACAATGGTTGAGAAACTGCAGAAATAATGAAAGACTCTGATCTAGATTCAAGAAACACAACAAATTCCAAGAAGGATAAATAAAAATAAATCTACACTTAATCACATCATAGTGAAACTACAGAAAACAAAAGAAAAAAATCTTGAAAGCAGCAAAAGAAGAAAAAAAAACACAGATCACTTTCAAAGATAAGAGATTTCTTAAAACAACAATGGAAGCTAGAACATATAAGAATATGTGCTTAAAGAAATTCTTTGCTAGCCTAGAGTTCAATATCCTGTGAAAATGAATCAAGAAGAAGGGCAAAACAAAAAAAGTATTTGTAGGCAACCAAAAATTGAGCAAGTTCACCCCCAGCTAACCCACTTTAAAGGAAATCCCAAAGTTGTACTTCTGGCAGAAGGAAAATGCTCACAGAGACGTATGAAAAGAATGAAAAGCCCAAGAAAGCAATAAGTGGGTAATTTACATGAACACTGACTAAATAAAACAAAATAATGTTAAGTGGGATTTAAAAATATATAAAGAACTAAAAATGTGACAAAAGTAGCATTTCAGTCAAGAGAGGACAAATGGAATTACAAGGTTCTAAGGCACTTACATTGGAAGGAGAGAAAAAGTAATGATTAAACGTTGGTAAATTGAGGGGGAGAACAAAAAGAAAGAGAAACGAAAGAGCTAACTAAAATGGAGGTATAATTTCAAATATACTAGAAATTATATTATATGCAAATAGACTAAGTGCTCCGGTTAAAAGACACATTATCTGCTGGACTTAAAAAATAAAATTTGGGAAGCAGATGTGGCTCAACCAATTGGGTGCCTGCCTACCACATGGAAGGTCCCGGGTTCAGGCTCTGGTGCCTCCTAAAGAAGATGAGCAGATGCCCGCACCTGCCATACCATGCCACAACGAGCAGATGCCTAAATGAGCAGATGCCACAAACCAGCAGACGCCGCAGCCCATGAGCAGTGGATGTGGCTCAGGCCACTGGGCACTTGCCTAACATGTGGGAGATCCCAGGTTCAGTTCTTGGTGCCTCCTAGAGAAGGTGAGCAAACAATGAGCAGAAAGACAAGAGAACCATCTGGGGGAGGGGGAAATAAATAAAAAAAAATAATAAATAAATCTTTAAAAAAATACAATTCAACAGCATGCCATTTACAAGAGACACACATAAACCAGGATACCCAGAGATTGAAAGTAAAAAAGTAGGAAAGAACAGCATTATTAACATTGAGCAAACATAGAATTTAAAGGGGGGAAAAAAGAGAGAGAGAGATAATTATGTTTGCTTCTTAATGATAAAAGTTTCAATGCATCAGGAAAACAAAACAAAAACAATTGTAGTGGGAGATCTGACAACTCTCTCAAGTAACAGATAGAACAAGCAGGCAAAATAAAATCTATACAAGATTTGAACTACAGGATTAAAAAATGTGGCCTATTGGATGTTTACAGAATACTATATCCAACATCTTTAAAACACACATTCTTTTCAAGTATACATAGAGAAGATATAGATAAAAGGGGCAAACGTGAATCACAAAGAAACAGATCTCTGAATAGTCCTATAACTTACTGCTAAATAAGTAATTTTTAAAATCTTCCCACAACAAAAACTCCAGACTCAGATGGCCTAGGATCAAGTTCTAAAAAATATTCACGGAATAAATAGTACTAATCTTACATAAAATTTGCTCCAGAGAGTAGGAAAAAAAAGCTTACTCCCTGACTCATTTTACGAGGACAGCATAACACTTGTTACTAAAACTTGGAAAGGAGATAGAAGAAAGGAAAATATAGACCAATCTCATTTATGAACAAGGATGCAAATATCACGTTGGATTTATCCCAGAAATGCTTGTTTAATATTTTAAAAAAAATTTAATCCATATAATTCACCACATTAACAGAGTAAAACAAATGACCATATGAAAACTTTAAAAGATGAAGAACAAACAAAACAAAACAAAACAAAAAGATGCAGAACAAATGTTTGATAAAATTCAACATTTACTTACAATTAAAAAGTAAGAAATAAAATCCTTTTAGAAAATTAGGAATAGAAGGTTACTTCCATAATCTGGTCTAGAGTATTTCTGAACAATCCTATATAGGTAACATGAAAGATGGTGGTGATGGTAGCACAACACTGTGAATATAATTAACACCACTGAATTGTACACTTGAAAGTGGTAAAATGGGAAATTTTATGTTGTATATGTTCCTATAATAAAAGTTTCTTTAAAAAAAGGAACATGAAATCAATTGCTTTGCGATTAAAAACAAAACAAGAATGCCTAACATCACCACATCTAGTGAACATGGTACTGGAGGATCTACCTGGTTTAGTAAAATAAGAGAAAGAATTAAAAGGCATAGGAATTGGGAAAGTAAACAAAAAGCTGCCATTTGTAGATGCTATGGCTACACACAAGGAAAACCCAAATAATCTACAGATACAAAATCAATACATAAAAATCATAAGTAATTAAAATGCTCTAATACTGATTGAATTGATGAATGCATAACTCTGATTATACCAAACGCCACTGACTACATTTTAGATAAACTGTATGGTTTATGAACAAAACAAAACAAAACAAAAACAGTGGGGTGGCCTGGGGTAAAGATGCACCAAGCATAAGACATGGACTGTAGTTAGTGATATTTTGATAGTGCTCTTTCATAATTTGTTACAAATGTTTCACAGTGATGCAGGGTGTTGGTGGTGTGTGAGGTATGGGAGCCCCGTATGATGTTATACATGTTTGGTTTGTAAGTTTACAACTTTTACTATATACTTATTGTTTATGTATGTTCATGTATGAATGATATACTTTAATAAATTTTTAATGAAAAAAATTAAAATAAAAAGGTAATCATCATATACTAGCCATATAAAGCTAAAAAATGAACTAAAACACCATGTACAACAGCATTAAAAAAAAGTCAAGTACACTGGAATAAATTTAACAAAAATCATGCAAGACTTCTCTGTAATGTTATTTCATAATAAAAAGATTATTAAAGGTAAACATTCTATCTATTACCATGTTAAAATTTTGAGCAAACAAAAATCTTGAAATGTATTGACTCAGTACCTACAACAAAACATCAAAAATAATGTATGCTAGAGCTCTCTGGGTGCCCAAACACAAGCCTACTCTCACCTGAGGATTCCAATGCCATTTGTTACAATAAGGTCTTTGAAAGTCTGAGTACAGCTTATTGCAATCAAGACAAAAACTACCAAAAGTCAATTAGATGTCAAAAATAACACGCTATTGCCATTTGGGTATTTAACAAAAAATTGAAATTTACTTTGAACAGAATTGAAATTCACTTTATTTGTCCAATTTGAATTTACTTTGTTCTGTTTTTTCCCCCAGAAAACAAAAGGTAACATGCTAATTCTTTAGTAATTTGAATAGAAAGGATATCAATTTATAATGCAATAAAATAAACCTTATGCAAAATTTTCAATATATTTATATGTCTTTTCCTGGGTTCATGGTTTTTTATAAGATTTTCAAAAGGGTTTCTGTAACCCAAAGAACAAAGTTAAGAAAAAGTGGATGGAGGACTCAAATTTCCCAATGTCAAACCTTACAAAGCTACAGGAATCAAGACAGTGAGCTACTGGCATAAGGACAGATATATAGACCAATGGAATAGAAGTGAAAGTCCAGAAATAAACTCTAACATTTATGATCAGCTGATGTTTCAACAAAGGTGCTAAGACCATTCAGTGGGGAAAAAATAGTCTTTTCAACAAATGCTGATGAGACAATACACATGCAAAGAATGAATTTAGACCCCTACCTCACATCATGTACAAAAATTAACCCAAATGGATCATAGACCTAAATGTAAGAGCTAAAACTCCTAAAATAAAACATAGGAGTAAATCTTCATGACCTTGGATCAGACAATGATTTCTTATAGATGACATCAAACACACAAGGAACGAAAGAAAAAATAGATAAATTGGACCTCATCAAAATTTAAAACTTTGGTGCTTCAAAGAACACCATCACAAAAAGTGTGAAGACAACCCACAGAATGTCAGAAAAATTTTGCAGATCCTATGTCTGATAGGGACTTGTTTCCAAAATATATAAAGAATTCTTACTACTCAACAATAAAAAGACAACCCAATTTTTAAAGTTGGCAAAGGATTTGAATAGACATTTCTCCAAAGAACATATACAAATGACAATCAGCACATGAAAAGGTGCTCAGCATCATTAGTTATTAGGGAAATATAAATCAAAACCACAATGAGATACCAATTTATACCCACTAGGGTGGAAAAAAATAAAAAGGACAGACAATAAGTGTTGACAAGCACATGGAAAAACTGAAACCCTCACACACTTCTGGTGGGAATGTAAAATGGTGCAGCTGCTGAGGAAAACAGTTTGGCAGCTCCTCAAAACGTTAAACATAGAAATATCATATGATCCAGCAATTCTACTTCTTGGTATATATCCGAAAGAAATGAAAACATATGTCTATACAAAAACTTGTACACAAATATTCATAATAGCCAAAGAGTGAAAACAACCCAAATGTTTATCAGTTCATGCACTGAAAAACAAAATATAGTATATATCTATACAATGGAATGAAATATCCATAAAGAGGAATGAAGTACTGATGAAGTACTACAATATGGATGAACCTTAAAACATTAAGCTAAGTGAAGGAAGCCATACACAAAATGCTATATACTGTATAATTCTGTTTGTAAGATAGTAGTGATTGCCAGGGGCTAAGGGGAGGAAGAATGTGAAGTGACTGCTAAAGCATACAGGATTTCTTTTTGGAGTGACAAAAAAAATGTTCTAAAATTAGACCATGGTGATGGTTGTACAAACTTGTTAGTATACTTAAAACTACTGAGCTGTATACTTTATACGTGTGGATTTCATGGTTATGTTAATTATATCTCAATGAAGTTGTTATTGAAAAAAAAAAAAGTCTCCCAGTGGCCTCAAAAGGGTTTCTGTAACCTAAAGAACAGAACAAGGTAAATAATCATTAGATCGAGGACTCATATTTCCCAGTGTCAAACCTTACAAAGCTACAGGAATCAAGACAGTGTGCTATTGGCATAAGGATAGATATATAGACCAATGGAACAGAAGTAAAAGTCCAGAAATAAACTCTAACATTTATGATCAACTGATTTTCAATACAGGTTTAACTGACTGATAGTCTTTTACAAACAAAATGGCATTAAATTTCACAATATGGACAAGGAGATACTATAATAGCTGCTAAAAGGTCTTTTCCAAAGTCATAAAATGCAATTTTATAACCCAATTTAATATACAGAATTCTATGGTTTTATTAGTTTTGCTCCCAAACCTTTATTTATGGAATGCTAATTTCCATATCCCCAAACATTTATTGAGTGCTTATCACCCATGCTGATGCTAGGGTTAGAGTAGTAAACCAAACAGACATGGTTCCTGCCTTCCTGGAGCCAACAGTCTGGCAGAAGTGAAATACCATAAAACCAATTTAAATTTAGAGGAAAAGAACAAGAATCTACAAGGCAATACATTCCTTTCATTATAAGAGAATGGAAGGAAAGGGTGCATGCAAATGTAGGAAGGCTTAGAAACAATGGAAAAAAAGATGATAAAGTTACAGTCTGAAGGCTTCTGTTTCTCAGCTTACTTTGGTATGAGGTAATCAGCTGAATATGAAAAGGGATAGAGAAGTGTAAGGAAAGAAAGTATAAAATAGTCCTGGAAAATGAAAGAACAAGTTTATTGGAGAAGCACAGTTAGATTGCTAGGCAGTATTGACCCCACCCGAGATTTGTGGTAATGATTTCCAAGTGAAACCATTCCTACAGTTAAGTGACTGGGGGGGAGGGGGGGTCAATCACATGGATTCAGACCCAGAGAAGGAGGCTGGGGCTACCCAGAGTTGTGGTTTTTATAAGCAAGTAAAAGAAAGGGAGCTGAGTATATCTGCAAGGGAGTTAAAATAATGATGGACTGTGAAATCTAAGCTAGACAAAAGGACATGAAGATAGAAGGAAGTTGTAAGAAAACAGTGAGATAGTCTGAAGTATCTCACTGTCTCATAGGAAAGCCTTGAGCAAGTGATCTGTAAGGAGAGATTACAGTCAATGAGTGAAATGTTTAGAATTTGAAATTTCAGAAGTGTTACAGTCTGTAACTGTGTTAAGGTCCAAGTGTGATAACAGCAGATGGCTAAGGTGGAGCAAAGAAAAAAGGTCACTACAGCTAGGATAAGTAAGATGTGTGAGAGGTATCTCTATATTCAGTGAGTCACTGGTTGCCAATAATCAGTGCTAAAGCCCCAACCAGAACAGAAATCAAGTTAACACTTGTTCTAGAAATTCATGGTTTGTCTTCCATACTTTGGCTATGTCACATTCCTTACTCTTAAAAAGTGATGGCTACAACAAAAGAATTAAGTCCTGAAAGACCTAAACCATCATATATCATAAACTCACCTCTGAGTATCATAAATAAAGTGACTCCCATATGATTCAGATAAGGCTTAGGGAAAAACATGGACTGTTAGGATCATTCTATTAATTTAAAATTAAGGACACTTTGGGCAAAGTTTGACTATTAATCCTCAAAAGATCCATGGGTTTTTTTCTCCAGCTCCTACTCTTTACCCCATCCTCACCAACAGTCTCTTATACTATGATGTCAGTGATGTCTTCAGTGTTTGACCAATTTTCATCAACCGGCAAAAACACCTATAGGCTACATTTATTAAAAAAAAAAAAAAATCAAAATGTAACAGCAAATCTGGTAAATTAGTAAATCTGAAAGAGCAATTCATTTAAACCAATCATACCAAATATAATTTTTAGAGTAAAATTAAACATGAAAAACTAAATGTTACTAAACTAAGATGGTTACTTCAGATCTTTGAAGGGCACTAAAAGGAACTACTAAATACATTTCAGTTTTTCTGTCAGAGGGAGGGATAATTTCTCTCCACTCTTTATCCAGTCTACCTATTCAACTCCTCACCCAACCCCCACTAAAAGAATTCTAGAATCACTACAATACTAACAGATCTGTTAAGAGCAAAAGTAGTGTGTCACATAAAATGCAGAACTCTAAAAGCAAAGTTTTTAAGACTCACTGGCACTTACCTTCTTCAGTCTCTCCATTCCATTTATTTCTCTTTCAAAAACTTTCCTCATATACAAATCACCACACTTTTCCCTAACAGCAGGCAAAATGTTCAATGTTTATTAGACCACTGTTGGGGGGAGGTGGCATGTATTTCCCTGTAGGGGTGACAATCTGACCTTTGTTGAATAGTTCTATCTACAGAAGAACAGCCTCACTGCCATTTGATGAGTGGGACAGTGACAACTTTAGCACTTTCTATTGTCTTAAGCTTCTGAAATTGTTGCTTAGCTGGCTTTTTTGACACTTGACAAGAAGAGAATTGAATTAATGACTAACCAGAATTCCCTGGGATCCACCAAACATTCTCTTTTTTCCTCTCTAGAGAATACTCCCATTTATATTCTCTATTATTGGTGTTAGAGTGACCAAACTCTTTAAGATCTTACTGTCAGTGGATTCATAGATATTCCTCTTGCTTCAAATGCTCTCACCATTCTTTACCAAATTCCACTAAATTTCTGTTGATTTCCATATTTGAAAACTGATACACATTGTGGTAAACCTACAAGTAGCTTTAAAAAAAAATCTCTTCAGCTTGAATTTTTTAACCTAGAAGAATTTGATACAGGAACTAAACAGGTGGTAAAAAAGGAAAGCTCTCTCAAGATATAAATTAGATTTTTCAATTTTCCTTAGATGATAGGTTGTGGTAATGAAATTTATACATTTTTAAAATTTGTTTTATTTAAAGGAATATTATTCAGCTGTAAAAAGACATGAAGTTCTGATACACACTAGAATATGGATGAACCTAGAAGGCATCATGTTGGGTGAAATAAGCCAGATACAAAAGGACAACTATTGTATGATCTCGCTGAAAAGAAATAATTAGAATATGCAAATTCATAGTCAGAAATTAGAATACAGGTGACCAGGGGCAAGGTGAAGGTAGAAAATGGGGAGTTAATGCTTAATTAGTACAGTTTCTGTTTGGAGTGATGCAAAGTTTTGGGATGAATGGGGGTGATGGTAACAAAACATTGTGAATGTTAATTAACACCACTGAATCCTATACTTGAAAGTGGTTAAATGATCAGGTTGTATATATGTTACCAGAATAGAACTATACAACGCAAAGATTGAACCCTAATATAAACTATGGACTATAGTTAATAACATAATTATATAATATTGTTTCAACAATTGTAAAAAAGGTACCACACTAATGTAAAATGTTAATAGGAAAAACTGTAGGAGAGTGGTATATGGGAACTTCCACCTGTGTATCACAAATTCACCTTCTCACCCAAAGAGCCTACTTCTTGATTTTCTTCACTGTCAAGAATTTAATATAGGAGGCCGGCTGTAGCCCAGTGGATGGGGCACTGGTTCACTGCACGGGAGGCCCTGGGTTCAGTTCCTGGGGGCCTCTCCGGGTGGGCAGACCGCCTTGAGAAGGGCAGGCCACCGTGGGCAAGGCGGAGCCGCCGTGGGCAGGGCAAAAAGCTGCCACGGGCAGGGCAAGGCCACCGTGGGCAGGGCAAAAAGCAGCCACGGGCAGGGCAAGGCCGCCGCGGGCAGGGCAAGTCACCCGTGGGTGGAGCAGAGCCCCCGCGAGAGGAAGCAGAGCTGCCCGTGAACGGAGCAGAGCCACCTGCGTGGGGGGCTGACTCGGTGCGTCGCTGCGGTGGCGGGGAGACAGAGCAGACACAGAAGAGCGCAAAAGATGAGCGCAGCGTGTGCAAGCAGAAAGGGGGGGATATGTAACAAAAAAAAAAAAAAAGAAGAATTCAATTAAAAAAAAAAAAGAATTTAATATAATCAGAGGCCTGAGTCATTATGCAATCCCTAATGCCCCACACTAACATCAACAATGGGAGCTGGCAAATTGGCCTTAGAGGTAAATTAACTTTAGGAATACAAAGCAAACTTTATAACTTGCTCTTCATATTTCCTTTCATATATTAACTAGGGTCAGTTTAGGTCTCTGGATAGCTATAGGCCAGGCAAGGCCTACCCAGTCTAGTGCCTGTCACCAGACAAACAAGAGTCAACTGGCTTCAGTGAGAATCATAGATTTTGAAATTAGACTTGGCTTGATTTCTAGATCTACTGGGTTTGATGCTGAGCAAGTTTCTTAACCTCTCTGAGCCAAGTTCCCCTAGGATTAAACATGATAGCGTATATAAAGCATAAGGCGGGGCCGGCTGTAGCCCAATTGGTAGGGCGCCGGTTTACCACATAGGAGGCCCCAGGTTCAGTTCCCAGGGCCTCCTCAAGCAGGCAGACCGCCTTGAGAAGGCAAGCCACCACGGGCAGGGCAAGCCACCGTGAGCAGGCAGGCTGCCGCACGGTGAGCTGACTCGGCGGGTCGCCACAGCAGAGGGAGAGAAGCAGACACAGAAGAATGCAAAAATGAACACAGCAAGAACAAGCAGAAAGGGGGGGATATGTAATAAATAAAAAATAAATCTTAAAAAAAATAAAAATAAAAAATAAAGCATAAGGCTTGGCATATAGCAATGGTATAGTAAATATAGTAATAAATGGTAACCATTAATATTTTGGTTCTGTTAGGTGCCAGTCAATCCATATAACTCTGGTCTATAGCTTATTAGCATTTAAGGTTTGGGCCTAAGGAGGGAACTAGGCTTTATGATTAGGCTTAATAATTTTTCTTCAACAGCATCTCTTCAGAGCACACAGTAAGTATTCAAATGGCCTTTTTTTTTTTTTAAGAAAAAAAAAGAGAATTTGTTTTCAATTTTTAATTAATTTTTGATGATTAAGTTCATAAACTGTAAGCTCGGGAGGCAGTCTGACTAGCTACTGCATTGAGCAGGTATGTGACTTTGGGCAATTTACTTTACCTGTTTTTATCAGTTTACTCATCTGTAAAGATGAGGATTAACATTGGAATTGTTCTGCATGACACTGCAATGACAGATACTGGCCATTACACATTTTGTCAAAACCTATAGAATTTTGCGGTACAAAGTGTACACCATAATGTAAACTACAGACCATGTTTAATTGCAGTGCTTCAATATGTGTTCATTAATTGTAACAAATGTACCATAATAATGAAAGATGTTGTTAATGGAGAAAAGTGTGGGAGGGGGAAGGGGTGAAGTATATTGGAATCCCCTATATTTTTTATGTAACATTTATGTAATCTAAAGTTTCTTTAAAAATAATAATAATAAAAGAAAAATATGAAAAAAAGAAAAAGAAAAAAAGAACGAGGATTAATCATATCTCTTGCAAAGGGATAAGAACATTAAGTTAATATACATAAAATGTTTAGAATGAAACTATAACACATTGGGTTTTCTGGTCTGACACACCTTATTTTACTTACAGTATTGGCTTAATAGGTCGACATTCCTATTTAAACTACTAGGAAATAAAGATAAAAATTTTTTTAAAAATTAAAAAATTAAAAAAAAAAAAAAACCTACTAGGAGTCCAAGAAGTATTTTTACTTTTAAACTGTTAATAGTTTTATGCTGTGTTTTAACTCTGAGACGTATCACTTTTTTACCAGGTAACTGCTATGGAAAAATTTATGATTTGTACACATGAAATATTTTCAGTGAAAATCACATTGGTAATTTACAATTAAATCTGTGGTTTAGAAAAAGCCAATTTCAGTTATTTTCTTGCTGACATATAAAATTATTTTCACAAAACCTAAATGCTTTTCTTTATAGATTGAGTATAGCATATTTCAATTTTCATGAAGACTACATTTTTGACACATTAACACTGTTTGTTGATATTTTCTATGTGCTTTGCTTTATATAACAAGGGGTCTGAACAAGTGCAATCTCAGAACCAAATTTCTTTGGTTCATAATAATCTCAGAAAATTAGACACTTTTTCTACCTCTAATAGCTGGTTCAGGCTTCCAAATGTCCTAGGGCTTCCCAAGTTATTTCCAAACAGTTGACTAAGAAATCTATGTTAATAAACATGAAGGGAAAAAGATGATATGAAAAGGAATTGAACCAAGAACAGAAGAAAATAAGAAGGCTTAAAGAACCAATCGGTGTACTCAGTGGTACAAAATACACCCCTTAAAAAGGTGAGAATACTATTGACTAGTTTCTAGTAAAACTTGTTCTGAGATAAATATGTGAAATATATATATATATATATCACATAGAATTTACATGCTGAAGTGTTAGATTATTTGTTTCTTGAGTGCAGAAAACATGCTGTTTTGCTCAACTAACACCTAGTACCCAAAGAAGGTATCTAATACTGATTAATGGATTCTTATGAATAACCCATTCTCTCATGAAGGCAATACTTTCTATTATAACATTGTTTTTAAAAAGGAAAGGGTATTTTAAATTTCTATAATAGCCAAAAAAGATAAATATATTTGTTTTTAACCATCTTGTGGTCATTCTACTAGCCATTCAACTTCTTAAGCTATTACTCTTACTCCCTTTCACCAATCCACTTTCTGCTTATGTGGCCATGAATGGGGTATGTCTACAGAGACAAGAGGGAGCTATAATGCAATCAATGCCTAGTGGATCTGCTATTTAATAGGGATACGGGCTAAATTTCTATATATAACCAGTGACAGAAAATAAATGCCATCCCCAAATGACTATCATATAAGAATTTGTTAAGAACTTTGTAAATCAGCTTGGGAGAGAAAAAACTTGCCATGCCAATATAGAATAAACAGTATCAATTTCATAAAGGTTTACTTGGTGATGGTTTTAAGAATAAAGAATGAAAAAGTATGTTATCAGTATGTACATCTGAAGTTATGTATAACAGTATGTGTAGATGGGACTATTTATATGTATCTCTTGCATATAGATATTAGAGACATGTAGAAGAAAATGACTCCTTTTGTAGCAAAAGTTTTATATTGTAATTTGCTACTTGTCTTCTCCCTTCTTCTCAGTCCACCCCAACATCAAGAAAATGCAAAACAGTGAGCACGTGTAACCCAAAGGTAGAAAATGGGAAATCCCTCCTGTTTCTAGCTGACTTGGCCATCATGCAGTGTCCCCTCAAGTAAATAAATAAATACACATACACTACTACCTTCATATTTTTTTTTGTGAATTCCACCTAGTAACTGAAGTAAGGAAGAAACGTTATGCAAAAATTTGTTCTAAAGTAATCCAAATCTAGAAGTACATGAAATGTCTGAGTCTGGTAATCCTTGTGAACCAGGTTAATTCCTGGTAAAATGTAAGACTTAGGGAATTAACATTTCAAGAAGAACTTTTTGTAAACCCCTTTAATAGGCAGTCTGTGAATCCCAAACCCGGCTGTGTATTAGAATCCTTTGTAGAGCTTTTGTAAGCTGCTATTATACAGAGTTAAAAAAAAAAAAAAAAAAAAAAGAGACAGCTCTATAAGGGATATGGAAAGATCTCCAAGATATGCTAAAAAGCAACAAAAGGGAGGTACAGAAGAGTTTGTATAATATGCCCATCCCAAGCCACACATGCACATACGTGTTTGCAAATACAGAACATATGACTAGAAGGATATGCAAGAAACTGGTAAAAGTGGTTGCTTCTGGGAGAGAAAACTAACTGGATGCAGAATGGAGGAGAGGGAATTGCTTTTTTACTATATAACCTTTTAATACCTTTAGAAATTTGTACTGGGTATTGCCTAGTTTAAAAAAGAAGGAAAAAAGAAAAAGGAAAACAAATTTCTGAACCCCACTCTAAACTTACTGACCTACTGGGAAAAATAATGGGTGGGACCCAATAATCTTTCCTTTTAACTACTTCCCCAGATGATTCTTTTGCAGCCAGCTCTGCAGAAAGTGGCACTGGAGAACTACTGATCTAAAATCCTAGCATAGAGGTTACCATGATACCTTATTCAATGCTTGCTTCATATGAAAACTTTATTTCAATTAGACTTTAAGTTCCTTGAAGAAATGGGTAATATTCAATAATTTAGAATTTCTTATTCCCCACAGATCTACCCAAAGCTAAATACCTAATAGAGCCTCACAAAATATTTACTGATTGACACAAAGTAGGAATGGCAAGCACATTGGGGAAACATTAGCTTGGGCTACTTCCTGGAGACTGTTTAAGTATGAATTTTGCAAATATAAAGAAGTAGAAAATGGGTGCAAGGGGGAAAATACAAAGAACTAATGAATTTTTTGTTCAAGACCTTATTTTGCAATTTCCATATTCTTTTTTTGTTGTTGTTACATATCCCCCCTTTTTCTGCTTGCTCTTGCTGTGTGTTCTTCTATGTCTGCTTTTTTTTTTTTGTCTCCCCCCGTTGGGCGACTTGCCGAGTCAGCCCACTGCGTAGGCAGCTTACCCCGCTCGTGGGCGGCTATGTTCCATTTTGCCGGTGGCTCAGCTTCGTTTTTCACCGGCGGCTCGGCTCCAATTCCCGGGCGACTTGCCCTGCCTGTGGCGGCTTTTTTGCCCTGCCCTTGGCGGCTTTGCCCCCTCAAGGCATTCTGCCCGCCTGGAGAGGTCCCCAGGAACCGAAACTGGGTCCTCCCATGTGGTGTACCGGCCCCCAAATTTCCATATTCTTTGTCTTAAGAAAGGATGCGGGGCCCGGCTAGATAGCTCAGTGGATAAGAGCACGCTGGGGTACCACATGGGAGGCCCCGGGTTCTGTTCCTGGGGACCTCTCCAAGCGGGCAGATGGCCTTGAGAAAGGCAAGCCGCCGTGGGCGGGGCAGAGCCGCCGTGGGCAAGGCAAAAAGCCGCCACGGGCAGGGCAGCGCCCCCACGGGCATGGCAAAGTCACCCGTGAAAAAAGTGGAGCTGCCGCCTGCGAACCGCCAAGGAAGCTGGCAGCCTGCAAAAACATGAAGGACTGCTGCCCGCAAAACATGGAGCGGAGCCGTCCGTGAAAACAGAATGGAGCCACCCTTGAACGGAGCGAGCCGCCACCGCGGAGGGCTGACTCAGCATGTCGCCGCAAAGACGGGGGGAGACAAGAAGCAGACATAGAAAAACACAGAAGAATGGACACACAGCAAGAGCAAGCAGAAAGTGGGGGGATATGTAATAAATAAAAAATAAATATTTTTTTTAAAAAAAGGATGCGATATTCTTAACTGTTCAACTTTAATTAAAAATACAACCCTAGTAAACAGGGATTCCTAATTCTTTAGATTCCTATATTAAGCCCTTTTAGTTTGTTTGCTTTTGTGTACCCCATATCTTCACTTAGTTTTCCAAGTTAAGATTAGGATATCTATTATAAGAATAGATAGATAGAATATATTATAAACAGAAATAAATAGATATAGAAAGAATAAGCCAAAGGCTATCAGAAACATTTTAACCCAGTTGACAGTTTTATTTCCCACTGTGGTTATAGGAAGGAAAGTTGTGTTTTATAGGTCTTAATAACACCTACAGCAGGTTCAATATATGCAGGGCTAAGAGATCACACTCTGGGATAAAACATAATAGCAAGTCAAGAATTTTTTATATCTAGGACACTTAGCAATGAGTCAGCTACTTCCCTAGAGAACATTCTGGATCTTTTACAAAGGACAGTAGTCAACTAAAGCAGACCAAGCAGATATAGTTTTCCTAATGAGCGTCTCATCTTGTAAATAGTCTTCAGTCCCTGCATCTAAAGGAAAAGACCACATTTCAAGTCAAGCGAAGAGAAAGGATACGTATTAGAAAACTTCTGATCATTAGTAGAATGGCTGGGACAGCAAATAAGGTACGTTCTCAGGGGGACTTGGTATCTTTAGCATGCTTCTTTATTTTCAGTGAAGGTCTGAACCATGGAAATCTTGGTATAATTCATACCAAATATCCATACATGGATTTCCATATGTGACCCAGAAGATCTCAAAAGAATTTCAATACAATTACAAATCAGAAGTATTCATCAATAACAAAATGTGTTATACTGAATTGTCCAGAAAAGGTCAGCAGCTAACACTGGACCATTCTATTTCAAAATATACAAAAAAGGGCAATATATTATAAGTGAATTATATGTAAGAGTACTTTTACCTATTTACACAATAGAGCCATCCAAAAGGTAATTATCATGATAGGTCCCTCCAAGTCCATTTTGTAATTCTTCTTAATTTCCACTAGAGGTAGATTATTGGCAAATGTAAGAAAAATACAGGCAAGTCCTTGCTTTGCATGGTAGCACAAGACCATAAAAATGACCATGTAAGCTGAAGTGTGCAAGGTGATCTTAATAATTAATGGAAAATCTTAATTGTCATGTGGCCTTTAATATTTTTCGTCAAAGCACGAAACTCTGTCAGTTATAATGTATAGGGAAAAGAAAAAATAGTGAAACATATTAATTTAGTATACTGTAATTTAAAATACTTGTCAAGTTCACCTTCAAGTGCTTCGGGATGATTATCTAGTGTCTCAAACAGCAGCAGTGTCAATATTTCCACAGTCAGTTACTTCTTTTATTACTCCATTTAGCTCAATTAAAGTTTCACTTCCAGCATTATTATTTTCATTTCTTTGCTGTACTTTCATCTTTGTTGCCCAATTCCCTCTTTCAATTATCCATTTCTGTAAAATGTCACATAGATTTATTGCTGGAAGACATGAAGGAAGCACAACTACACACTTTCCTGTCTGTGCATGAACTGAATAACAGGTGTACATTTTTTTTTATGGAGTGATTTGCTGATTTGTAGATTAAAGTGCTAGTAGTGAAGTTTGTACTTTATGTAATTACTCACAGTTAATATACCATGGCGACTGAAATTTGAATTGTGTTGCTGAGGATCTGGTGTTAAGTAAACCATGGTAAGTGAAATCTGTGCATCGCAGAACCAGCCAAAGTGAGGACTTCTATATAGCATTCCCTAAAAAAGCATTTATTTAATTGTGTCTAACAGGAGTCAGTGCTACTCACAGAAATATTCCATAGTCAAATAAGATTGGGAGATGCTGAGCTGAGATCAAATCACTTTTTTTTTTAATAGATCCCACTTGGTTGTAGTCTTTTTGTAAGGTATTGCCGAATTCGTCTCAGTATTTTTATTTATTTTATTTTATTTTATTTTATTACACATCCCCCCCTTTTTTTGCTTGTTCTTGCTGTGTTCATTTTTTTTTAAAAGATTTATTTATTTTATTACATATCTCCCCTTCCCCCCCGTTGCGGCGACGTGCTGAGACTTGGTCACTGCGCAGGCACGGCTTTCCCCACTTGTGGGCGGCTTCTGCTTCTATTCACGGCTGGCTCTCAGTTCGCAGGTGGCTGGCTGCGCTCCATTCGCGGGCGACCTGTCCTGCCCGTGGCAGCTTTTGCCCTGTCCGTGGCAGCCTTTTGCCCTGCCCACGGCGGCTTGCCATTCTCAAGGCAGTCTGCCCGCTAGGAGAGGTCCCCGGGAACCGAACCCGGGGCCTCCCATGTGGTATGCCGGTGCCCTATCCACTGGGCTATACGGCCGGCCCCTTGCTGTGTTCATTTTTCTCTGTGTTCGTCTGTGTCTGCTTGTCTCCTCCTGCTGGGGCGACCTGCCGAGTCAGCTTACCGGCACGGCGGCCCACCTGCTTGTGGGGGCTCGCCCTTGCTTGTGGGGGCTCGCCCTTGCTTGTGGGGGCTTGCCTTTGCCCGCAGGGGCTTGCCTTCTTGAGGCAGTCCGCCCGTTCGAGGAGGCCCAGGGACC
>PVKH010005664.1:0-21837 GCA_004027955.1 Chaetophractus vellerosus | reverse complement strand
TAGTTTAAGGTACAACTGATTCAGTTCGGAGATAAAGAAATGAAGACGGGAAGAGACTTGTTCAAGGTCTCACCAGATCAGGGGGACACCAAAGAAGAGACCCCAGACTGCCTGATTTTGAATCTAGTGTGCTTTCTAGAATGCCAAACTGCCGGCCTTAACAACCCTTCCCCTCCCCTTCTAGAAGGATTGTAATTTAGTCTCTGGAGGGTACAGATAGAAGTTCTCATCCAATAGTGTCTCCTTTTGTTTGGAAACTTCAGAACCAAACTAGCGGTTTAGAGAAAGCAACTATATGGGACCTTCTGGCCTATCCCCCTGTATCCTATTACCTCTCCCCTCGTTATCTCCCATTCCAATTTGTTTTTCCTAGTCTTTTGTTACTATGTTACTACATACATTTCTTATAAGCTATCTCAAATCCTTTGTGGAAATATATATTTGCATGGTGATGGTGGTATTTGCAGTAAGGGTTTGGTATTAATGAAATTTTGGGGGAGACTGACTTGGGAGTCTTCAAATAAATGAGATTATCATGGTGCACCTGGGGCACCATGTCAGGCAATATGCCCCTCAAAACACAGCAATTAGACAGTATCAGCCTCATTATAATTTTGGCTCTATTTTTTCTTCCAGAAACTTGGCTGATAGAGTTACAGCAGATATGTGATCAAAGCCCTCAGTATTTCTCACATTTTCAGCTCAAACTTCTTTTAAGTAAACCATACACAGTTAATTTCCCCCAAATTAAAGAAACAACAAAATCACATCAGCACATTTGGCAACCAAAAGCCTTCAAATAACTATGTTTTCCAAGATTAAAAAAAAAATGATCATACTATTAAGTGCCAATCTATTCAAAGTTTGTGTCTGTTAAAAAAAAAAGTAAGCAGATGGTTTATACTATTGTCCACAATAAATTATGACTTGTAAAAAGATAGATCCATTTGAGGAAAAGCAATCAGTTTTGTATTCCAGATGGGCTGAGAGATGACCCTTCCAATTTTAATAATCCCCATAATTTATGTGTGAGCAAAGAAATGCAAAGATGCCTAATGCACCCCCTCTGACTTAGTACAAATCACTTTTATTTACTTGGGCAACACTTCATGGTCCAGTTAACTTCTTAATTAAAGACAGCAAGATGCTCATGTTCCATGCAAGTGGCATAGAAAATACTGTTTGTGTGCAATATGTTCAGCTGGGAGTTGAAACTGATTTGCTTACCAAGGACAAGCCACCACAGCCTTCGTTTGCTTTCTAAACTAACCAGAGACATGGCTCTACTCATTGCAATGTAATTGAGAACGTAACCTCTTCCGGAGAAGCTTGTGTGTGTCTGCCATCCCATGTTAATTCTGGATTTTTACAGCACATGCAGAATCCAAATTTTCACATTTTCTTCTCCCTTTCTCCCTCTTCCCTCCAGCTCTGTAGTAGTTAGAAGAATAAACACACAAAGTAGTCATTTTCTAGGAAACTCAGCTTGGAGAACTGCTGTGGTGGCACATAGCCTCAGCCTCCATTACCTTTAACACAGTTACTCTCTGCCATTGAGTTTGAATAAGATTTCATCAATACATAGGAGTTGGACCTTTTGACGATTTCCTACGAGAAACTAGGATAAATGAGATAAAAATGAGAAGCAAGGAACAAAGAGACAAATGAATGTTAATCCTAAGAAGTCAAACTAATTTCCTCAGCCCTGCACGTTCAAGGATGAACCATCACAATTCCATAAATAATTCCATCAACATTCACAATTCCATAAAACAAGAGCTGTACCATCATAGGACTCCAGGTGCCTATTACAAATAAGTTAAGCAGGCTGAGTGTGAGACTGTATGATGAGTGGAGACCATGGCAAACCAGAGAATAAAATCCCCAAAGCTCCAGTCATTGGCAATATCAAAAAAAAATTTTGCCAGATTTTCTATTCTTCCATGAGAATCAGGAAATAGAGTTTTTAAAAGTGTGAAATCCTTAGATTTTTAAATATTTGAAACAAATGCATATTAAAAAGTTTATTGTAAGGCCAATAAACTATGCCTGCGGGCTGGGTCCCTTTGTAACTTCTGTGTTGAGCTTTCCTGTCAGTAAATTCCTTACAAGTTTATAAGGTGTGTCACTTTATACAATTATAAAGTAGAAAATATCTCAGTAATGAGAACACCCATAATTCTGTCCAGTCATATTGCATGGTCCACTCTTGTTTCTGGTTTCCTTTTTTTATTGCTTTTGAATCCTCTCAGGGAGATGCATGCCTTCCAGTCAAAGGCATTGCCCATGACAGGGAAATGGCCACGTATAACTCAACACATCCTACTAAGCACGGTGTCATGAGAGAATTAATTGCCACGTAAACAATGTGTTGAAGTGTAAGAATACTGGAATCCTGGATTTTGGTTCTGATTTTCGTTCTGCCATAAACTTGAATAAGGCCCATCCTATTTCTGGGCCTCAGTGCCCTGTCCATTAAAGCAAGGGATGTTCTAATTGATTTTTTAAAGCGTTTTATTTTGAAATAATTTCAAACTTGAAAGAGAGTGGCAAAAATAGTACAAAACCAACAGAGAACTCCAATAAGACCCCTAACCAGATTCCTAGAAATACTAACGTTTAACATTTTGTCATATTTATTGTATCTATCAATCAAATTTTTTAAACATTTCAAAGTAGGTCGCACACATCATGGTCCCTGAACACTTCATATTTCCATGTATATTTTCTAAGAACAGAAATATCCACTTACGTAATCACATCAAGTAAAATGATCAAGTTTAAGAAATCTAAAATCAATATAAAGCATACAGTCCTTATTCCAATTTTTCTCAATTGCCCCAGTAATTAGTAATGTCCTTGTTGGGCACTTTCTCCTCCACTAGGAGACCCAGTCAGGATAAAGTATTACATTGAATTGTCATTGTCTCTTTAATCTCTGTCACCGTTTTAAAAAAATTGTGCTAATATATAAACGCATAAAATTTCCTATCACAAACCACTCCTCAGTACACAATTCAGTGGGATCCATTGTATTCTCAATGTTGTACTACCCTCACCACCATCCATTAACAAAATTTTCCATCACCCAAAAGAAAACCCTAACATCTAGTAGGCATTAACTCACCTTCCCCCATAAACTTACTCCACCACTGGTAACTTGTACTCTATTTTCTGTCTCTGATTTTGCATATGCTAGTTATTTCATATAGTAGAATCACACAATTGCTGTACTTTTGTGTCTGCCTTATTTCACTAAACATGATGTCTTGAAGGTTTATCCATGTTGTATCATATATCAGAATTTCATTACTTTTTGCAGCTTAATAACATTCCATTGTATAGATACACCACATTTTGTTTATCCATTCATTAGTTGATAGATATTCGGAATGCTTCTACCTTCCGACTTTTGTGAATTGTGCTATTAGCACTGACATACAAATATCTGTTTGAGTCCTGCTTTCAGTTCTTTGGGGTATATATTTAAAACTGGGATTTCTAGATCATATGGAAATTCTATATTTAACTTTTTGAGGAACATCCAAAATGTTTTTCTAAGGGGATGTTCCATTTTTACTATCCTGCCAAAAATGTTCTATAGTTCCTATTTCTCCACATCCTTGCCAACACTTGTTTTCTGTTATTTTAAATGGTAGCTCACTGTGGTACTGATTTGCATTTCCCTAATAGCTAATAATGCGAGAATCTTTTCATGTGCTTATTGGTCATTTTTATGTTTTCTTTGGAAAAGTATCTCTTCAAGTCCTTTGCCCATATTTTAACAGGGTTGTTGGTCTTTTTGCTGTTGAGTTGTGGTGGTTCTTTATATATTCTGGGTATTAAACCCTTACTGGGTATATGGTTTCTAAGTATTTCCTGTCATTCTTTTTGTTGTCTTTTTACTTTCTTGATAATGTCCTTAGATGCGCCAAAGTTTTTAAGTTTATCTATTTTTTCTATTATTGCTCATGCTTTTGGTGTAAATCTAAGAATCCACTGGTTAATACATGGTCCTGAAGATATACTCCTATGTTTTTTTTTCTAAAACATTTTTTTTCTAAAAATGTTATAGCTTTAATTCTTATATTTACATTTTGAAATAGTTTTTATAAATTGTGGGAGGCAGAAGTCGACTTTCATTCTTTGACATGTGTATGTCCATTTCCTAACACCATTTGTTGAAGAGAATTTTTTTAACCCATTGAGTGGATTTGGTTGGCACCTTTGTCAAAATCAGTTGGTCATAGATACATAGGTTTATATCAGAACTTTCATTTCTATTCCACTGGTCTGTATGCTTTTCCTTGGACAGTAACAGGGTGTCTGACTTACTATAGCTTTGTAATAAGTTTTAAAATTGGGAAATGCGAGTACCCTAACTTTGTTCTTCCTTTTTTTTTAAGATTTATTTTTTATTTATTATATATCCCCCCCTTTCTGCTTGTTCTTGCTGTGCTCATTTTTGCCATCTTCTGTGTCTGCTTGTCTCCCCCCGCTGTGGCGACCCGCCGAGTCAGCTCATCGCATGGCGGCCTGCCTGCCTGCAGCGGCTTGCCCTGCCCACAGTGGCTTGCCTTCTCAAGGCAGTCTGCCTGCTCAAGGAGGCCCCGGGAACCGAACCTGGGGCCTCCCACGTGGTAAACCGGAGCTCTACCAATTGGGCTACAGCTGGCACCCTGTTCTTCCTTTTTAAGATGATTTTATTTGAAATTCTTTGTGCTTCCACGTGAATTTGATGATTTGCTTTTCCATTTCTGTGAAAATGAATTTTGATTGAGGTTGCATTGAATTTGTAGTAGATCAGTTTGGTTAGTATTGATATCTTAATGATATTAAGTCTTCCAGTCCATGAGCATGGGATATCTTTCCATTTAGTTTTTAAGTTCTCAGCAATGATTTGTAATTTTCTATGAACATGTTCTTTACACACTTGGCTAAATTTATTCCTAGATATTTGCTTGTAGTTGCTCTTGGAAATGGAATTATTTTCTTGATTTCCTTTTGGATTGTTCATTTCTAGTTTATGGAAACACCATTGATACTTGCATATTAATCCTGTACCCCATCACTTAGCTGAATTCAATTATAACTAATAACTCACATATATTTTTTCAGGATTTTCTATATATAAGATCTTGTGTTCTGCAAATAGTAATAGTTTTGCTTTCTCCTTTCTAATTTGGATACTTTTTATTTTTTTTTCTTGACTAATTGTCCTGGCTAGCACTTCAAGTACAATGTTGAATAGCAGTGGTGAAAGTGGGCATCCTTGTCTTGTTCCTAAGCTTACAGGGAAAAGCTTCAGTTATTCATCAGTGAGTATGATGTTAGTTGTGGTTTTTAAAAATATATGTCTTTTATCATGTTGAACAAGTTCCCTTCTATTTCTAGTTGTCTAAGTGCTTTTATCAGAAAAGGGTACTGAATTTTGTCAAATGCCTTTTCTGCATCAATTGCGATGACCATGTGCTTTATTCCGTCATTGTATTAATCAATATTGATTGATTTATCCTATGTCGAACCATCCTTATGTTCCCGGGACACCAGGAGGTCAGAGTTAGCTATTGAATTTGGTTTACTAGTATTTTGTTGAGGGCTTTTGCATTCATAAGTGTTTTTTCTTCTACTGCAACTATTTATCAGGTTTTGGTATGAGGGTAATGCTGGCCTCATAGAATGAATAAGGAAGTGTTTTTTCACTTCAATTTTTTTTGGAAGAGTTTGAGCAGTATTGGTGGTAATACATCTTATAATGTTTCATAGAATTCAGTAATGAAGCCATCAGGCCCTTGAATTTTCTTTGTTTGGGTTTTTGGTTTTCTGATTCAATCTCTTGTTTTTGGTGTTGAGATCACTATTTCTTCTTGAGTCCATTTACAAAATTTATGTATTTCTGGGAATTTGTCCATTTCACCTAGGTTATCTAATTTTTTGGTGTATAATTTTTCATAGTACCAATGTATAATCCTTTAAATTCCTGGAATGTTGGTGGTATTGTCCCCCTTTTCACTTCTGATTTTTTTTATTTGCACCACCACTCCTTTCTCTTTTCCCACTAGCTAAAGATTTGACAATTACATTGATCTTTTCAGAGAACAAACTTTTGGTTACACTGATTCCCTCTATTCTTTTACTATTCTATATTGCAATTATCTCTGCTCTAATCTTTATAATGTCCTTCCTTCTGCTTTTGTGTGTGGTTGGCTGTTCTTTTTCTACTTCCTCTAGGTTTAAGATCTTTCTTCTTTTTTAATGTAGGAATTTACAGCTATAAATTTCCCTCTCAGTATTACCTAATTGCATCCCATGAAGATGTGAATTTTCCAGTGTTCTTTTTGTTACTGATTTCTACATTAATTCCACTGTGGTCAGAGAAAATATTTTATATGATTTTAATCATTCTAAATTTATTGAAACCTGTTTTGTAACTGAATATGTGGTCTGTCCTAAAGAATGATCCATGTGTACTGCAGAAAAATGTGTATACTGCTCTTGTTGGATGAAGTGTTCTCTATATATGCTAGATCTAGTTGATTTTTAAATCAGTTTTATAGATACATATTCATAAAGCATATAATCTATCCAAAGTGTACAATCAATGGTATTTGCTATAATCACAGAGTTATGCATTCATCACTTCAATCAATATTAAAGTGTTTATATTACTCATAATAATAATAAACAAAAAAACATTCAAATAAAAAAGCTCCACCCCTTCAATTTCTCTATCCTTCTGCTGCCGTACATAGCTGCTATTCTGTTTCTGACTAATTTATTTGTATTTATATTTTGTATACATGGGGTCAAACCATATGAAGTAGCTTTTGTCTAGTTTCTTTCACTTAGGATATTTCTTTTTTTTTTACCCTTAATGGAAGATTTTTAATATATTACTGTACACTACTATTCATAATTGTATTTATATGATATTAACATCTTGTATCATTGATGTATAGTTGTTCTGTTTCAAAGAAAAACAATCTTATATATACAATATTATCCAAATTCATATTTCACATGAGGTTTCACTATGCTCTACAGTCCCATGTTACATTTTTTAAAGATTTCCTTCTAGTCATATACAGGACCTTAGACCTTCCCTTTCAACCACTATGATATCCATATATTAGCACTGTTAGTTAAAAATACTATGATGTGCTTTAACCATTTCTATGTATTTCCAAAGATTTGCAAACAACCTTTTTACCAATTCTTCACAGATTAACCCTTACCTTTCCTTTCTCTAAACTCATTCTGTTATCTGGTGACCAATATTCTAGTTATTAACTCCATGATTTTATATATTTAGTTCATAATAGCACAATCATACAGGATTTGTCCTTTTGTGTCTGGCTTGCCTCACTCAACATAATTTCCTCCAGGTTTATCCATGTTGTCATATGCTTCACAACTTCATTTCTTCTTAAAATTGAATAATATTCCATCATATGTATATACCACAATTTGTTTATCTGTTCATCGGTTGATGGACACCTGTGTTGTTTCCATCTTTTTGAAATTGTGAATAATGTTGCTATGAACATTGGTGTGCAGATGTCTATTTTTGCCACTGCTGTTGGTTCTTCTGGGTATATACCCAGTAGTTATATTGCAGGGTCACGTGTCAAATCTATATTCAACTTCCTTAGGAAGTGCCAAACAGTCCTCTACAGGGGCTGTAGCATTCTACATTGCCACCAAAAGGGAATAAGCATTCCTATCTCTCCACATCCTCTCCAACTTGTAGTTTTCTCTCTTTTTAATGGTGGCCATTCTAATAGGTGTGAAATGATATCTCATTGTAGCTCTGATATGCATTTCCCTAATCACTAGTGATACTGAACATTTTTTCATGTGCTTCTTTGCCATTTGTTTTTCTTCTTTGGCCAAATGAATATTAAAGTCTTTTGCCCATTTTTAAATTGGGTCATTTGTATTTTTATTGTTGAGTTGTAGAATCTCTTTATATATCATGGATATTAAGCCCTTATTGGATATGTGGTTTCCAAATATTTTCTCCCATTGAGTCCGCCGCCTTTTCACCTTTTTGACAAAATCCTTTGAGGTACAAAAGTGTTTAATTTTGAGGAGGTCCCATTTATCTATTTTGTTGTTGTTGTTGCTCAAGCTTTAGGTGTAAGATTTAAGAGACCCCCAACTACCACCAGATCTTCAAGATATTTCCCTACATTATCTTTTAGGAGTTTTATGGTCTGGCTTTTATATTTAGGTCTTTGATCCATTTTGAGTTGATTCTCATATAGGGAATGAGATAGGGGTCCTCTTTCATTCTTTTGGCTATGGGTATCCAGTTCTCCCAGCACCATTTATTGAAGAGACTCATTTGTTCCAGTAAGGTGGACTTGTTAGGTTTCTCAAAAGCTAGTTGCCCATAGGGATGAGGGTCTATTTCTGGATTTTCAATTCTATTCCATTGATCTATGTGTCTATCTTTATGTCAATATCATGCTGTTTTGACCACTGTAGCTTTGTAATATGTTTGAAGGTCAAGGCAGTGAGATGTTTTTGGCTAGTCAGGTCAAAATCCTTTTTGAAAGGATTTTCCTTTTCAAAAAAATTTGGTGATTGCCTTTTCTATTTTTTTAAAGTAATCTGTTTGAATTTTTATTGTGATTGCATTGAATCTACGAATTAGTTTGGGTAGGATTGAAATCTTCATGATATTTAGTCTTCTAATCCATGATCACAGAATTCCTTTCCCTTTGCTTATAACTACTTAGATTTATTTTAACAGTTTTTTGGAGTTTTCTGAATATCCTTTACAATTTTGGTTAAACTGATTCCTAGGTATTTGAGTCTTTTTGTAACCATTGTGAATATTATTTTTTTCCTGATTTCCTCCATAGTTTGTTCAATTCTAGTGTACAGAAACATTACTAATTTTTTATTTTTGTATTTATTTTTTTATTTTTTGTGATTTCTGTGTATCAATCTTGTATTCTGCTACTTTGCTGAACTCATTTCTTAGCTCAAGTAGCTTTGTCATAAACATCTCAAAATTTTCTAAATATAGGACCATGTCATCCATGAATTGTGAGAGTTTTACTTCCTCTTTTCCTATTTGGATGCCTGTTATTTTATTTTCTTGTCTAATTGCTCTAGCTAAAACTTCCGGCACAATGTTGAATAACAGTGGGACAGTAAGCATCTTGGTCTTGTCCCCAATTCTCAAACTTTCCCCACTGAGTACAAAGCTGGCTGTGGGTTTTTCATATAATCCGTTCATAATATTGAGAAACTTTCCTTTTATATCTATCTTTCAAGGTGTTTTTATAAAGAAAGGATAATGTATTTTTTAAATGCCTTTTCTGCATCAATGGAGATGATCATGTGTTTTTTTCCCTTCGATTTCCTAATGTGGTGTATTATGTTAATTGATTTTCTTATATTGATCTACCCTTGCATAACAGGAATATTTTATTCCTATCATTTAGAAATGATTTTTATCAAGAAAGGAAGCTGGATTTTTTCGAATGCCTTTTCTGCATCAATGGAGATGATCATGTGATTTTTTGCTTTAAGTCTTTTCTTAACAAATCAATTTTATTGATATATATACATATATATAAGCATGAATCCATCCCAAGTGTACAATCAATGGTATTTGGTGTAATCACATATTTGTGCATTCACTTCAATCATTCTTAGAGCACTTTCATTATTCCAATAATAATAATAAACAAACAAAACTCATCAACTCCCATTCTATGCTTCCCCTGACATACATAGCTGCTAATCTTTTTCCTTCTCTCTAGTATATTTGTATTTATATTTTGTAAAAATAGTCTTATATATGCAGTAACACCCATAATCTTGCTTTACATGAGGTTTTACTATCTGATAGAGTCCCATGTTATGGTTTTTAGTTTTCCTTCTAGCAATATACATAATCTTATACTTTCCCTTTCAATCACTGTCATACCCATATAATACTACTGCTAGTTACAAACACCATGATATGCTTTCACCATTTCTATACATTTTCAAAGATTTAAAAACAACTTTTTAACCAATTCTGTACAAATTAACCCTTAGCTTTCCATTGTCTACCCTCCTTCTGTTTTCTGGTGATCTACATTCTAATTATTAGCTCCATGAGTTTACACAATATATTTAGTTCATAATAACACAATCATCAAGTACTTGTCCATTTGTGTCTGGCTTGCTTCACTCAACATAATGTCCTCCAGGTTCATCCATGTTGTCATATGCTTCACAACTTCATTTATTATTACCACTGCATAATATTCTATCATGTGTACACACCACAATTTGCTCATCTATTCATCAGCTGATGGACACGTGGTTTGTTTCAAACTTCTGGCAATCGTGAATAATGCTGCTATGAACATTGGTATACAGATGTCTGTTCATGTCTCTGCTCTCAGTTCTTCTGGGTATATAACCAGAAATGGTATATTCAACTTCCATAGGAACTGCCATACAGTCCTCCACAGTGACTATACCATTCTCCATTCCCACCAACAGTAAATAAACATTCCTATCTCTCCACATCCTCTCTAACATTTAGTTTTCCGACTTTTTAATAGCAGACAGTCTAATAGGTGTGAAATGATATCTCATTGTAGTTTTGATTTGCATGTCCCTAATTGGTAGTAATGTTGAACAGTTTTTCATGTATTTCTTCACTATTTGTATTTCTTCTTTGGAGAGTTGTCTTTTCAAGTCTTTTGTCCATTTTTTAATGGGGTAGTTTGTCTTTTTATTGTTGATTTTAAATCTTTTAATGTGGTATAATATGTTAATTGATTTTCTTGTGTTGATCTACCCTTGCATACCAGGAATAAATGCCACTTGATTTATTCTTTTAATCAATATAATTCTTTTAATATGTTGTTGGATTCTATTTGCAAGTTGTTGTTTTTTTTTTTTTGCAAATTTTTGCATCTATTTCATTAGAGGTTTTGGTCTGTACTTGTAGTATCTTCATTTGGCTTTGGTATTTGAGTGATGCAGGCTTCATAATATGTGTTGGATAATTTTCCCTCCTCTTCAATTTTTAGAAGTTTAAAAAGTATTGATGTTAAATTTTCTTAAAATGCTTGGTGGAATTCCTCTAAGTCTCTCTCTCCTCTCTTTTGTTTTTGGGCTGTAGGGCTCCCTTCAGTGCTTCTTGCAAAGCTGGATTCTTTTTTTTTTTTTTTAACAAACTCTCAGTTTCTGTTTATTTGTGAATATTTTAAACTTACCTTCATATTTTCAGGGCAATTTTGCTGGATGAAGAATTTTGGCTGGCAATTTTTCTTTTTCAGTATCCTAATTATACCATACCACTGTCTTATTTCTTCCAGGTTTCTGATGAGAAATCTGCACTAAGTCTTACTGGGCTTCCCTTGTATGTGATGGTTTACTTCTCCCTTGCTGCTTTCAGAATTTTTTCTTTATCTTTGGTATTTAACATTCTGAGTAGTATGTGTCTTAGAGTAGGTATATTTGGATTTATTCTGACTGGAGTACACTGTACTTCTTGGACATGTAAATTTGTTTCTTTTGTGAGAGTTGGAAATTTTCAGCCATTATTTCCTTAAATACTCTTTCTCCCTCCTTTCCCTTCTCTTCTCCTTCTGGAACTCCCATGACACAATATTTTTGTGCTTCATATTTTCATTCAACTCCCTGAGTCCCTGCTCAGTTTTTTCCATTATTTTCTCTTTGTTCTTACCTCCCTTCAATTTCAGCCTTCTGAATCTTACCTCCCTTCAATTTTAGCCTTCTGCCTTCTGCATCACTTATTCTTTCTTCTATGATTGCTGATCTGCTGTTGTATGCCTCTGCTGTGTTTTTAATCTTAGCTATTGTGTCTTTCATTCCCATAAGCTGTATTATTTTTCTATTCAGGTTTTCAAATTCTCCTTTGCGGTTACCCAGTGTCTTCTTGATGTGCTTTATTTCTTTAGCCGTAATGTCTTTCAATTCATTGATTTTATTTAGGACTTTTGCATGAACCGCTATGACTAGTTTTCTCAAATCTTGTGTCTCATCTGGGTTTTTAAAATATTCCTTTGCTTGAGCCACAGCTTCCTTTCTCAGTATGGTTTGCATTTTTTGCTGATGTCTAGGCATCTGATTATGATGGTAAGTTTACTCTGATCAATTTCTCTCTCTTGCATAGGGATTTATTGGCAAGAGTCTGAGTGTTACTGATGTTCTTTGTTTCTTGGTTCAACCTGTTCTAGATCTTTAGGATTGCCCGTTTAGTTGCTTAAGTCCTTGGTTGACATTTTCTTTTCCTTTTAGCACTTTAAGTATGCTATTTTACTACCATTTCCCCCCATGATTTCTTAAGAGAAATTGGCACTTAATTATTGAGGTTCCATTGTATATGGCACATTACTACTCTCTTGTGGTTTTCAGAATCTTTCTTTTTCTCTGGCATTTTACAGTTTGATTATAATTGGTTTCAGTGTGTTTCTATTCAGGAATATCCTGTGTGGTAGTTTGAGACTGTATATACTCCAGAAAAGATCATGTCCTTAGAGCTAATCCATTCTTATGGGTATGAGCCTATTGTAGGTGGGATCTCTAGATTAAATTACTTCTGATAGCAGCCTTTGATTAGATTACTTCAATAAGGTGTGATCCAGGGTGGGTCTTAATCCTTTTACTGTAGCTCTTTATAAATTGGAATAAGGAGAGATACATAAAGAGAAACAGCCACAGGAGTTCAGAGATGAACTCACAGAAGCTGAGAGACAAAGCCATAGATCGAACAGCCAAAAGCTGAAAGCAATGGATCCTAAAGGAGAAGGCAGAGACTGACAGATGGTGATAGAGAGTTACAGGATTGCACACAACCAGTCTATGGTGAGAGAGCATCTTCTGACGATGCCTTGATCTGAACACTTTGCTCAGCCTCAGAACTGTAAGCTTGCAAGCTAATAAACTCCCATTGTAAAGGACTACCCATTTCGAGTCTATTGCTACCAGCAGCTTTCAGCAACACCGTGTTTGAAATTCACGGAAGTTTTGAGTGTGTAAATTCTTATCTTTTGTTATATTTGGGATGTTTTCAGACATTATTTCTTTGAATATTCTTTATTCCCCTTTCTCCATTTCATCTCCTTCTGGGACTCCCATAATGTTTATATTAGTATGATTGGTGGTATCCTACAAGTCCCTCAGATTCTGCTCACATTCTTCATTCTTTTTTTTTCTTTTTTCTCCTCAGACTGAATAATTTCAATTACCTTATCTTCAAGTTAATTGATTCTTCTGCCATCTCCAAACTGCTGTTGAAACCCTCTAGGTAATTATAAAACTTTCAGTTATTGTAGCCTTCAGCTTTAGTATTTTTGTTCTTTTTTTTATTATTTCTAGGTTTTTATTGAAATTCTCATTTTTTTCACCATTGTTTACCTGATTTCTTTTAGTTCTTTGTGATTTCCTTTAGCTCTTTAATCATATTTCAGACAGCATTTTAAATGTCCTTGGTATTTCTAAGGTTGGCCTTCCTCCTTAATGCTTTCTAATGCTATATCTTCTTTTATTGCATGGACAATAATTTCATGTTTCATTGTATGTCTTGTAATATTTTGTTGTACACTGGGCATTTTGATATTTTAATGTGTTACATCTGGAATTTAGTAATGGAAGTGTGTTTTCTACAAGCTTGTATATAGATAGTATTATGATAGAGCTTTTCTTAAATGCCAGGAGCCAACAACAACAAAGTAAGTGAAGAAAATGCCCTTCCCAATCTTTGAAGATTGGCTTGTTCAAGGGCTCTTCTTCAAAGCTTAGTCTGCTTAGCAATGAGTTTAAGAACAGCCCATGGTGAAAGTATAGGGTTCTCCCAACTTTTCCTGAGTATGTGTTTTGTCCTAGGCATGTATTCATGTCCCTAGGAATCCACCCATTTACACAGATCTGAATGTCCCATTCTCCCCTAGGAAATAGTGTTTCCTCCTGGTCCCAGGTATTACACTGTATGTCCCACAGTCCTTTGACCCAGAAAGCTGCAATTTGACTAATCTCTGTAATTTACTGGCTGCCCTGCATGCCACCTCTCTGCACAGGGGGTTCTGGGACAGTGAGGCTGCAATGAGAACCCTAGTTCAGTCCTTCTAGCTTCTGTCAGATAGATTGGCTCAGACATATATGAACCCAAATATCTGCACAAGGTTTAGTCTGTTACCTCCAAAACCAAGACCAATGACCTGCACTGGGAGCATGGGCCAGCTCTGCACTGCCCTGAGGAAGGGTGGGGAAGGGTCAGTGTTTTACCATCTCCCAGAGCTCAGCTGTGGGCAACCAGGCATAGGGCTTTTCTCTTTCCAAGTCACTTCTAACAGTCTCAGCTCCTTTCTTCCCAAGTTCAGCTGCAAGCTATCAGGCATAATGGTTCATCTCTCCATGGGTCTCAGCTCTTTGAGACTCTCAAGGGTTTCTCTCCTTGCAGCTTGGCTATGAGAGAAACTGGACTCCTTTCTCTCACATTGCAGGATCAAATATGGCAGCTTCCTTTTCCTGTGTCTCTGTGTCTCTGTGTGTTTCCATTTATATCAGACCCATCAGTAGGGTGGAGACCCAAGCTGGCTCACACCTCACTGATGTAGTCCAATCAAAAGCCTTAAGGTGATCTTACCAAGTAATCTAATCAAAAGACCCCCAACCAAATTTAATGTAATCAAAGAGTATCACACCAACAGGAATACACTAGCTTAAAAACATAAACTTTTTGGGATTCATAAAAGAAATTCAAACTGCCACACTCCACCCTCTTAATCCCAAAATGACGGGTTCCTTCCAAATGCAAAAGGAAGCTGCCATATTTGGTCCTAAAATGTTGATATTTTAATGTGTTACATCTGGGGGACAGTCTCACCATGGTTCATACAGTGGGGTGATGACCTAATTATCCCTAATCTATGGGGAATAGGCCCAACTTCCTCAAAGCAATGGGATGGTGACCTAACTCTCCTCAACCACCAGGAAATGTGACCCACCCTCTCTGTAGCTTGGGATGGCCAAACTGTCCCTGAACAACAGACTGGAAGACCACCCTCTTCAATGCCAGGGCACACACACCCTGGGTTCCCTCTCCCAGCCTTAGATATACTGTCTAGACCTCAGCTTCCATGGTTTTCCTCTTGAAGCCATTTTTCCTTTAATCTCTACCCTCCCTGTCCCTTTAAGTCCAGGCTGACAGAGGTTTCATTCATACAGATCTTGCAAAAAGCTTGCTGGTTTAGCATGCAGGAGACAGGGGTCCAAGCCATTAGACAGTAGGACTTTCCACAAGTCCTTCTGTGATAACTGTGTTTCCAATTCTGACTTACATTTTCCAAGTTTAGTTAAGTCCTCATATGGGCACTATACTCTGGGGGCTTATTTTCTGGAAGCTTGGAATTTCCCAAATCATCAGTCTGGTTTCTTTGTGCCCAGCAGTTTAGTTTTCAGTTTACCTCTTTCCTTTCATATTTTGGTATAAGCTGCATTGAGAAACCAGGCTTCATTTTCCATATTTAATTTGGAAATCTCCTCAGCTAAATGTCCAAGCTTGTTATTTTCAAATTCTGCCCTCCATCTAACATAAGGAGTCAATTTTGCCAAGTTCTTTGACACTTTAAAGCAAGGATCATTTTCTTTTCAGCCATCATTTCTGTCTAAGACCTCATTGGAAATAACTTTAGGATTCATATTCTTACCAACAGTCTTTTCAAAGCAATCTAGGCCTTTTCTATCAAGCATCTCACTATTCCTCCAAAAAAACACCCCTTCCCATTTATAAAACTGTTCCAACATTTTTGGTAATTCCAAGCAGCATGACCCCACTCCTGGTACCAATTTCTGTTTTAGTTTGCCAAAGAGCTGCTGATGCAAAGTACCAGAAATATGTTTACTTTTATAATGGGGATTTATTTGGGGTAAACCCTAACAGTTTCAGGGCCATGAATTGTCTGAATTGAGACATCATCAGAGGTGCTTTCTCACTAAAATCAGCTACTGTTCATCCTGTTGTCTGGCCATGTAGAAAATCAAGATGGCCACTGATCTCTGCTGAATTATCTTCCTTCCCCTCCAGAATCTACCATTTCCTGGAGCTCAGCTTCAGGCAACCAGGCATAGGGCTTGTCTCTTTCTGGGCCTCCTCTATCAGTCTCGGCTGCTCAACCTTGGGTAGAATCTTCAGCCAGTGGGGGGTGGAGGTGGTGGGAAGAACCCTAGAGCATTTTATTCTACCATCTTCAGGATGTTACTCTCTAATTGAATTTTTAGTCTTTCAATATTCAGCCTAGAAGTAATTCAGGCCACTGAAAGAAACTTCAACTCCATAATGCTAAAATCAAATTGGAATTTACTAAACCTCATCCTTCTATAAAACAAAGAGATGATAAATCCAAATATAAAAATACATGGTGAGGATGATTAGCTCAGAGTTCAAAGAGTATGCAGGTACTTCTTAACTTTCATAAATAATAAGCTTGGAAACCTGGAAACATAATTTTGATGCTGAATTCAGATTTTCATATGAATCAACACTAAACTGGCATTAATAAACCACTGGTATGTATGTATGTTTTGACTTTTTAATATATTATTATATCTTGCCTTTACAATGTTTTATAATGTGTGTGGAAATATCTTTACTGTATAAAAAAATACAAACATTCTTAAAGTACGTGACATATACTGCCAATCTATTATTTAAGAAAGACTGTGACAGTAATCTATGCATGCCGGAGCTATGAAAAAGTTTTAGGCAGAATAATGAGAACAAAGTGAGTTGAAATTGGGAGAGTATACCTCAGTGAAAGAAAGAACAATTTTAAACCAAAAGCTACTGATTATGGAATGGGTTTCCCCAGAGGATAATGAATTTGTCATTAAGAAGACATTCAAGTGGAAGCTGAAAGACCATTGTTTCAGGGGACGTTTGTCTTACTTTGCCATTGGATCAGAGGAAGCTTGTTAGGACTACCATAACAAAGTACCACTAGTTGGCTTAAACAACATAAATGTATTATCTCACATTTATGGAGGCTAGAAGTCTGAATCAAATTGTTGGCCATGGCCATGCTTCCTGTGAAATCTATAGAGTTCTGGCATTGGATGGCAATCCATTCTGTTCCTTGGTTTATGGTATAACTCAATCTCTGCCTCTGCCACATGGCTGTCTCCCACTCTATTTGTATTTTATTGACCATGTTCAAATTTCATCTGTTTGGAAGGACACCAGTCATACAGGATTAAGGGCACACCCTAATCCAGTTCAGCCTCATCTTAACTAACAACATCTTCAAATATTCTATTTCCAAATAGGGTCACATTCATGAGACCAAGGGTTAGGACCTGAATGTATCTTCTTGGGGAACACAATTCAATCCATAACAAAGTTCAAACATGTGACACTTGGACTAGATGAAAATTAAGTTAATACTGAAAACTACCATCATCATCAGGAGAAGAGGGTAAGAGTAGGTGCTACCAATTCTGGAATACTCATTTCATGCCAATTTCTGTATTGAACACTTAATAAGCATTACTTACATTCCCATGAGGTATGTAACATAAAATATCAAATATACAGTTAGGAAAACAGGTTTTCAGAGATTAAGAAATTGTCAAAGATGCCCCAGCTGGAAAATGGTGGCACTGGTGGTCATTCAAGCCCAAGAATACAGCACCTGTCCTTAAGAATAGTGCTACTCTGCCTTTTGGTAAAGGACAGCTCTAAGAACCCCCTTTAGACACAATTTCATAATTCTATAGGCAAGTTTTGGTAGGTGGGAAGATCTTAAATTATGTGAGATTTCTATGGGGTAAATATTTTTTAAAAGATACAAAAATACCCTTAAACCTTATATAATGGCTTTCTGGTTGATTCCCCTAACTTAAGCTAATTTTTATATCTCCTCTGACTTCTCTTGCTTCAGTCTCTTCTCCTGAACTTCTAAGTTCAATATTGCAATGAGTTAGGACCCTTATACCCACCTCAACTGTAGTTTGAGGAAAGGGTTGGAGATAAATTCATTGTATATTTTTCTCTCCCAATGTTGTAGGTCTTTTTATGTAAAGTTATCACAGTGACTGGAACATAGTAGGTGCTTGATAAATGCTAGTTTCCTTTCCCTTGCCATTTCATATTAAGTTATACAGAAACATCTAGTTCCACCATCATGGGAACAAGATAAGAGACCTCTCCAAAAGAGTGACAATCTGCCACTCATGTCCTAAAAGATACTTTTCGCATAAAGCTCTCCTTAATGCTTATTCATTCAATCTACTTTCTGGAATCTCTCTGCTAAAAATTGTAGCTGTATTTATCAATTAAAAAGATGACCACCCACCCCCCAATAAAAGCATAACAACAACAACAAAAAGATGGCCATCACATAGAAGTGGGGATTCAAATATAGGGTTCTGTATCATTAGAGCTCTTAAACTTACAAATTTCTGTGCTAATAAATTCAAGTGATATTTGAAGGGACAGGCAGATCTTTGGACGTCATGGTAGAAGAGTTAATTTAGTGTGTGTCCTTCTTAATCTATTTTCTAAGCATCATGAATTCTATACCACTTAGAAGCTATGTATCCATGAGGTTGAAGCTAGATGGTTCTGGGGCTTTCATCCAATTCCCAGATGGAAGGTTTTATTGAGATGAACATCTTCTCATTAACTTATCTCCCTAAGTGATTGCTATCACACTAATCAATTTGTAGTGACTTTACCAGGGTTGCAAACTTCAATAAGGAAATCGGATACAGTATTGAACATTGTGTGCATTACTTAACCAGTCTCAATTTCTCTCAGACCAATGAAACGCAAAACCAAAATGAACTTAAGTGTTGCTTAATTAACTATCCTCACTTAGAGTGGCTGACTAATTTAATTCAACTGGATACTGGTCTCTTTTCAATGGGAAACAAAGAAAGAGATGCCCCATGAAATAGAAACAGCTGTGATCTACAGAGAAATGATGTTGCAGATAATTCTACAGAGAAGTCTTCTGGAGTTTTGTAAGCATTGACCAGGTGCATCAGGAAAAACCAAGAAGCAGCAGATGACAGAGGGATAAAAAGCTGTTAAAATGTGTTAGTGCTATTTTTGAGGTTATAAGTCAGTAAGAATGGCAGATTCTACTGGCTTGCCTGTCTGTGAGCCACTTCCCCCACCTTCTTCTTTGCTATCAGAACCCCCAATTTTGTTCAGCTGAAAATTATCTCCGAGCTCTTGAGGAGGGGTCCCTACAGACTAAATCAGAGCTTTGAACTTCAGTCTTTCAGCTTTTTGATTCAATATTTCTGTTTTCACTTTTCGTGACAATTTAAACAGAGACTATTCTACTTTTATTTTCATGCCTAATATGTTATTCTCCATTCCCTTCTCTGTGCCTTGATGTTACCTCAAAGGTAAGTATTAATAGTCTTTGCCCTGAATCAAACCGGAATGTACCCCAATTACAGGAAAAATATTATATTCTTCTTAAAATTTAAGAGTAATTAGTAAATAGCTGGTTAAAAACATATTGATAAAATGACATAGACACCTTATTCTTAATATTATTGGGTTATACATACTGTTTGGTTCCATTTATATAAAATTCTAGGAAATGCAACATGTATAATTACAGATATCAAATCAGCAGTGGTCTATGGACTGGGGTAGAGAGAAGAGGGTTGAAGATCTTAGGTGTTATTGATGTGTCTATTATCTTGACTGTGGAGGTGGCTTCACACATACATACATAGGCCAAACTTATCAATTTGAACACTTTAAATATGTACTATTTATTGTGTGTCAATTATAATTTAATAATCTCTTTTATGGAGGAAAAATGGGGCAGAATAGTATGTAGGGTATGGTTGTCTTAAAAATATATATACTAAAGGAAAATGTCTGAAAAAATACACTAAAGTGTTAGCAATGCTTGCTCCTGAGGGCAGATTTAAGGGACACTTTCAGTTTTTAGCCATCCATTTATTCAATTCCAGTAAGAATTGGAGCATATAGTAGGGAAAAGCCAGACAATACCCTGCTTTCCAAATTTATATACTTTTTTTTGAGGGGGTGAATAGAAAAACAAATAAGAATGTCAAATGACAGTTATGGGGGGCAGAACTCAGGGTGATGATGTTTTATATGTGGCTGTTGCATTAAAGGTTGGTCTAAGAAGATCTTTCTAAAAAGGTGACATTTAAGCTTAGACCAAGATATTCAGAAGCAGCCCACCATGAAAAAAGTTTGGTAGGGAATTTTATAGGCCTTAATGAGGAGTTTGGATTTTATTCCAGGGGCAATGGGAAGCCAATGGAAAATTCTTTGCAAAGGGGTGGAAGGACTTGACTCACATTTCTAAAAGGTTACTTTGGCTACAGTGGAGAATGGATTATGAGGCTAAGAGTAGAAAGCAGCAGACCAGTAAGGAAGTTATTGCAATAGTGCTGGTGAGAGAGGGTGGTGGAGTCAACTAGTGTGTGGCATGCAATGGAGAAAAGAGAATGAATGTGTGATATGTTTCAGCTAGAGCTTGCATGACTTCACTGATGGATTTTATTATATATGCATATCTGGGAGTCTTTTCCTCATATGCAGAATCATCACCAAATTAAACAAGGGCTGAGTCACCTCATTATTCCTTTAGCTAGAGGTTCCCTGAAGACAAAGAATATGCTCACTAATATTTTTGGTACTTTGAGTGCCCAAGCTTGTGTGCTATAATTTACAGTTAAATTTGGGAAATGATTACTGTATGGCTGAATTGATTTACTATTTTAAATGACTTTAACATTTAAAGTCCTTCTCTTTTACTAGGCACACAATGAAGTCAACTTCTTGGAAATTCAATGGGTATTCTTAGTTTAATATAATTTAGTAGTTTAAATAGCAGTCAGATAAAATAACCCACTGCACCAAGTTGCTGAATCTCATTAATTATGCTAATAAATGCACACAATGCAAATGATGCTTTGGGGAACTTTCACATTTCTACTTTCTTGCAGGTGGACATGGATCTATCCCAGGCAGAGAAAATGCATTAATAATCCTTTTCAACTGGCAAATCCCCTAAACCCACTAGAAAAATAAAAATAAATTAAAAATGAAGAAGCGACAATTGACCAAAAAAATCCATTCAAAAACAAAATCAATTTTGATGAGACTGGTTAATAAAAGCCATGTACCAGAAATCATTCTATCATGATTTTTTTTTTTTCAGAAAAAATAAATCAACTTAGGTAGGAGGTTGTGGTTAACGGAAAAAGCTTTAGAGTCAGATTTCCTGAGTTCAAATACCATGTTACGTAGTAAGTATGTGTGGGTTTGAACAATTTTCTTCTCTGAAACTAAATTTCTTATCTGTAAAATAGAGGCAACAATAGTCTCCAATCCATTGAATTATATAATGCATGCAAATCTTTATGATGTATTGGCACAGAGGACACACATATAATGATTTTTTAAATACCATGTCAGGCTATAGTTGTTGATATTGACTTGATTTTTTTTTTCTCTTTGAGGTACTGGGGCTGGGGAGTGAATCCTGCTCAACCAGAGCCACATCGGCTCCCCTGAGTTGGTTTTTCTTCATTTGCTTGCTTGGTTTTTTAGGAGGCACCAGGAACTGAACCTGGAGCATTCCCATGTGGGAAGCTTGAGCCACATCTCCTTGCCGATATTGACTTGATTTTAACCAACATTATCCACATAATCCAAATTCTTAATAAAAAAGCAAAATTCTGGCTCTGTGTTTTCAAGATGATTTTGGAAGCAGATGGCAATTAAAAAAATGATAGCAATACAATTCTGCATTTGTATAGTACATTGCACAGTACGTTTATTTTCTTGCCTTA
>PVKH010005663.1:0-21836 GCA_004027955.1 Chaetophractus vellerosus | reverse complement strand
TTAATACCATAAATATGCTGATGATCCCTAAATTTATATCCCCAGGTACACAACTAGGATTCTCTGATTTCGCACAAGAGATATCAACATTGGGTAATCTAAGGTTAAATGGTATTTATTGGGTTTTTCTGGGAGGCCACAGAATGGATGAAAACTAGACTTGGCCAACAGTAGTAACCAAACAGCTTCAGGGGCAACAAACCTGAATAATCTGAGTTGTATCAGCGTGAACAGGACTCTGCTGCTGGGATGAGGAAATGGTTGGAGTTGAGTCATGGGAGTGAGTTTGATGGGCCAAGCATAGGCCAATTGCATTCAGGATCACAGGAGCTGGTAGTTAAACTTTCAGGAATTTTTTGAGCTGGCTTTTAAATGTAGCCTTTATTGAAAATCAAATTATACACAAGTTTACTTAAGATAAATAAATGATTAAAAGGTAATATTTAAATCATATTATTTCTTAATTGTTTTGCTGTGTTTTTCTCTTATCTATGCTCTTAAGGTTATTTATTTGAATTTTATCCATATAGTACAAATACTATGTGCAATGGTGTGCTGTGTATATCTTCCCAACTCAGTGATGTCATGTTCAGTGATGTCATGTTGGTAGCTTGAAATTAGATATGGTAGGAATATTTACATCACAGAAATTGGAAAATAAGGGGTTTTTGCCTTTTTTTTCTTCCTGAAGAGCTGTTATTAACCACTGACCAACACATCATCACTGGATACACCCATTGGTTGTACAGGGTGGTGAAACAAAACGTCAGGGAGTCTATGATCCAAAAGTGTTTATTTTATACCTCAAACCCAATCTCTCGTCCAATCCTGTTGAAGCTGCTTGTAAAATCTGAGCACTTTTTACTGCCTCCCACAGCCACCACCTGGTTCCAAATCACCATTATTTCTCACTTGGATTATTGCAACTGTGCCCCAGTTTCCCTTTTCTTTACTAAATACAATCATCAGTGATCCTATTAAAACCTAGGTAATTTTATATCCCTACTCTGCTCAGAACCCTTCACTGGCTTCCCATTTATTCAGGGTAAAAGTCATAGCTCATTCAGATACTTCTCTGAATTCACCTCCTGTTCCTCTGTTTCCTCTCTCTACAGTCACCATGCTGCCCCCTTTGATGTCCATGGAACATGCTAGGCACCCTCTCAACTCAGGCATTTGCACGTTCTGTTCTCCCTGCTTAATGAGTGCTTCCCCTAAATAACCACATGGCTCTTGTCCTTTAGGTCTTACTAAAAAGTCACATCCCTGTGAGGCTTTACTTGGTCGCTCTATTTGAAATTACATTTTATATTCCCTAACATAATACATATTTCACTTATTTATCTTGTTTATTATGTCTTCCTCACTATAATGTTAGCTCCATGAGGGTGGGATGTTTTCTTCAATTTTTTTCACTATAGAAATTCCAGGGCCTGTATTGGAACCTGATACTTAGAAGGCCCACAATAAATATTTTAAGATAAAGAATAAATCCCAAAAGTTTCAAGATGGGGAAAAATGCATCATACATAAAGGGGTAGAAATTGAAATAAGCACAAGGTTTTTAATAGCAGTATTAGAAATTAGAATAAAATATTCAATATTTTCAAGCTTGTAAAGGAAATTATTTCTAACCTAGAATTTTATACCCAGCCAAAGTAAATGTCAATTATGTGGGTAAAATAAAGACATTTTAAGGCTCTCATTGTCTAAAAAACATACCAGGAGCCTTTTCTGTGGAAGCTACAGGAGGGTATATGTCACTAAAATAGGAGAGTAAGTCATGAAACAGGAAGACACGGAACCCCAGGACTGAAGAGTTCCCCAGAGGAGTAGAGCCAAGGGCATTCTTAGGATGATGCTACATGGAGGTCCCACAGTGACAGTTATGTAGCATATTAACAGACTAGCTGGTCCACAGGGGTATAGGGAACACCAAGAAGCAATGAAGTGATTGATGTGTATGTCTATATTAAGGAGAAATTTATAGTTCTGCAGGAGAACTTAGTGGATGATTAGTGAGATTCATATAGAAAACTAAACAAAGGAAAAGACCAGGCTATTATGACCCCTAGTAAAAAAAAATGTAGAAGACTGGTAATGCATCCCGCTTTGAACAATATTAATATTTTTATAATAATATGAATACTGAATGCTGATATAATTAAAACCTGTAATATAGTTTAATTGGGAGAATTGGGGCAGAGTACAGTTAAATTATCATCTTCCATAGCAAGAACAAGATATATATAGTGTCTAAAATTTAAAAATAAAGAAATGGCTCCATAAACATTTAGAAATATAGTGTTAACTATCAGAAGAAACAGTTAAAAGAATTGAAAATAGCTGCTTCTGAGCATTGGAGCAGGGAGCTGTTTTATTTACTAAAAACCTTGAAGAACTATTTGAATCTTTAAACAAAACATGTATTACTTTGATAAAAAAATAATCCAGCCAAGAAAAAAATAAATGGATACATTTGTTTATATAATGTATAGGTATATAACAAATAGAAAAATGTACACATAATTTAACAATTTAAAAAGTGCATTTAGTAGAAATTACATCAACTAATTTTTAGAATGAAGGCCATAAATCAGAAATCTTAGCAAGTCTAGGTGTTACCTATTAGAAGACCATCAATGTGGATTCTATTTTCCATAATTACTGCATGAATGAGCAAAGAGAATTCTAAATAGGGCAATGACAATTACTCAGCACTGAGAGGTTCACATCACCACTTCATTTTTGTAACTAAAACAACACATTTTCTTTTTCCTAATCATTTCGTATGTCCTAGAGCGTAGATAATTGAAACGACAGAAAAATATAGTTTGTCACATGGCTATATAAGCTTCCTAGTTACATATAAACCTTGATCTATTGATTTGTTATATTTTTATATTTAAAAATATTTTGTACATGGTTTTTGAAAGAAGATATTTAAAATATTATATCTTGACTCCTTTTTACTTGTCTGTTTTACAGCCTTTGAGACTGTCGGCAAATTACTTTTTTAACTAACTTTCCTTACATCAGGAAAATAAATGAAATGCACGTCACATGCCCAGTTCAGTTCTCGGGAAATATGGGTATCTTATAAATAATCCTATTATTATTTTTTAAATTTTCTTTACTTCTTAGTGAGAAAACACAAAATATTCCAATGAAGAGAATGATTCCGCATGCTAGTGCACATTAGACATCCTAGGATTTGCTCTTTTCAAATGCCCACATTGTGCCTATGTAAATGTATTCACATAATCAACCATCTACTTGACATTTTTTAAACAATTAGACCTTGAGTGGATTTTTAAGCAAAGTCCTCCACATTATGAAGCCACAGAGAAAGACGTTTCCAAGAGGCTATTTCTTTGTCATCTCTAGAATAGCATTGTCAGAGTTAAAAACTAAGCCGTAGTCCTCACACAGCTGAAGGAGGAGGCAGCCAAACTGTGGATACAATTGCTGCAGGAGTATCTCAATGCCATCTGGAGTTAAGTCTCTGGTGAATCATGTCCTATAAGTAGCCACAGAGCTGCCAACTCCTGAGTGCTGGAGAAGTATGAAGTGTGTAAAAGTTAGAAAGGGGAATTAGAGATGTAAGGTTTTCAAATAGCCACCAAGCACCAATAGTTCTTAATATTCTGCTCACAACTATAGTAGCTTAAGATTTATGTGTGATTTTCACTAGGATAAATCTATTCAATTTGACATAAAGTAGGATCCATTCAGAAATTATGTCCTTCTGTACATTTTTTTTTTCAGTGAAAGTGGCTTTAACTGATTCCCTAAAGATTATTCACAATGTATAAAATGCTTTTTAATTTAACATGTCTATTGTTATAATTATGGCCAGCTTGCAAAATCTTGCACTGTATGTATGTATGCATCAAAAATTAGAATGTTTCATTTTAAAAAAAAACTAGGGTTTTCATATTAACTAAAATCTCTTGAAAGTGTAGCAGGAGTTTTTTTAGTATTTTTGAAACAAAGCAGTTTATTTTTTCTTCCACTTTCGTTGGCAACTAGCCTTGCAACTTTTATTTCCGGGCTCAGCTGCATTCTGCTGCAGTCAACAATATTTCAGAAAACTCTATTCCTATCTTTATCCATCTAAGAAGCTACAAACACATCTGCATTTTTTATTGATGTTATTATTATATATTACAATGTTCTATGGAAGAGTTGACTGTTACATGTTGCATTTCTCGCCTGACTTAATTTCTCTAAATTTGTCATCTGTAATATATGCTGGGCTGGCCTCTCTTAGGTACCATTTTCTCTCTGGGTTTAAAGGTCTCATATCTTTTACAATGCCATTTATTCCTGCTACTAACATATTTAGTTTAGTGTGATACACTAGTATTTAATGTCTATTTTTTTCCATATAAGTGGTTTCAAAGATAGTATATTTGTCTTCTAAAAAAGAACAAACTCAATTCTCTAATGCAGTTACCACACCAGCTCAACATGTCCCGAGGCTGCTCTGGCAAAGGGCTGTAAAAGATTGGTATTGATATTCTATGGCATTCAAATTGTCAAGTTCCCAACAGGAAGGAAAGCATTTAGAATATCTGGCCATGTGGCAGCTAATTACACTATTATAAACTAAATTTACAACAGGTGATTTGTGAGCTGTGAATTGACAACAAGCATCCAAATTTTCTTTGCTTATTCTCCCATAAATTGAAAAGACAAAAGTAGCACTCTTTATGTAGTACTTTGATGCAGACATCTTGAACATATTGTACAAGTCTTATCCAATTTTGTCATAGCACATATAACTTCTAGGTGCTTGCTTATTTTTACTAATTTTTTGCAACTCATATTTAGTGTATTTCCTATGTTATTCTTAATTGGAAACTCATTCAAGTCATTAGAATACAACTAAGGGAGATGACACACAAAGCGAAAACACTTTGGAGCTTCTTTCAGTAGAATTTTCTCTGCTTCTAAGTGTGGAACACACAACTGGTCTTTAAATCTCAAGTCAGCTTTGTGTATTATTGTCCTTTAAAACTTATCAAGTGTCTAGGGAGACATGTGCTTTGTAGTCAGACATGATCCATGTGTCATTGACGGCAAAGATCCAATGTGCTATGGAAATTTCCTGATGCATATTATAAGCTGTTGTTTGCCATCTTGGCTAGATAATCCTGTCTCATTTATTGGAGGGCCATTTCGGCTGCACTGTCAACAGTGGAGGAGGATTGGGTCACCTTTGCCTAGTATATTATATAAAAGCTGTCAAATGTTCAGTATTATAGGGACATTAAAGGTTCTGTAAGATTTCAGACATAGCTGTATTAGTGAGGGAGATTTAAATGGCAAGTTTATCATCATTCTGCCTTAGATTTCTTTACTCTTGTGCTGAAATCTTGTAATTGTATGATCGAAATTTTATTAGAGCCAGTTCTTTGCATGAGAGGATGAGATGTTGGCAGGTTTATCTGGTTACTCTTATAAATGTTGAAACAAGGACATTTTAAAATAAAAAGTAGCCTAATCTGTCTTATTATCTTTCAGAATTAAATATGCACTCCTTTATTTCCCAGCCGTAAAAATCCCTGTATATCAACACAGACTTTTCACATTTGGAGAACCAGTTTATTAAAAGCCAAAATAAATTTAATAAGGATTTTTTCATTATGGTATCCATTATAAAAATCACAGCTCTCGAGCAAGGCCTACTCCAATTTATTTTGGAGTGTATTTACTTTTTGATCATGCACATTTTATTATATATTGGGAGACTATTGCTGCTACTTATTGTATATTATAAATGCAGTAAGTATTAGCAGACAAACAGATATTGGCAGCCTCTGAATTAGTTGTTTTGAAATAATATGATTGTATTTTTGAAAGGTATTTCAAGGTTAGCTTGTCTCAATGATGATTAATGTTGAATTACTGCTACAGAAAGCTTTGCAAACCCCCTAGATCAGATGGAGGACTTGTCTCACTTTTTAAAAAGAAATCAGGTAGGAGATAGATTCATATAATTGAGAAGGCTGGGTGATGAATCTGACCTTCACATGGCAAAGCCCCATTGTATCTTTTCTTCCTGGCCTCCAGCCCTGCAATCCTTTTCCTGATTCTCTCATGTCCCCACCCACCTCCTCAATGCACACCCATAAAACCCTTTGCATTTAGAGCACAGAACATTTACTATGGTTTAGGAAGTGTCCAAGGTTTAATCCTGACAGTCTGAGAAATCAGATCCTTAGTAGTAACACAAAATCCTACATATTTGCATAGTTGATACCAAATTCAATTTACTTAGCAACATAAGAGGAAAAAATATGTCTGTAGTCAAGGTCTATTTCCTTTCTTAATGTCTCAGGTTGTTTACTTCAACGTTTATTAGTTATTTCAATCAGAAGCTCTATGTCACAAATGATTTGGTCAGAGTTGGTACAATAAACTTTACTCAGGCAGGAAACGGAGTAAAAGGGAAACAATATCCATGGAGGAGCTGGGACATATATAAATGCCCAGATACAAATTTTGCATGCTCAAAAGATCAACTGTTAAAAAGAAAAATGATATTGATAATCAATTTTTCCAAATATAGAAATATTTTAAAATAAACTAATTTATCTATCTTTTTTAAAAAAACATTTGGACCTTCATTTTAGAGGGAATATTTTAAGGCATCTGAGATGCATTTCTCCAGATGGGAGCAGATCCCTGAGGGGATGGGACTTGGCTAATGGGGAAACTGGAAAAGGAGAAAAATTCTGTGATATGTGTTAACTTCTCAGGTGGTACAGTCAGAATGGGGGCCATGCCTGGAGCAAGTAGAGGGTTGGGCCCAGTGGAAGTGTTGGAAGGAGAGCGCTTGGTATAATTCATCATCCAGTCATATTTCCTCCACTTTTCCACTTATTCCCTGTCCTCGGCTGTGCATTCTTCAACAAGCTAATTTATTGACTTTAATATGGTAAGCAAGGGAGCAAATGTGCTTTGATTTTTTCACACATTGTTTTTAACATATAAGATAGCCCTTTATTATCAAAGCAGAGTCTTGATGTTCTAAAAAGAGCACTGGTATGGAAACCAGGAGCCATTTGTTTTGATCTTGTCTTGGTTCCTCTGCTTCCTCCCATGGGAAATGGAGAAGTAGACTAAATACCTGCAGGTCCTGGCCAGCATCTAAAATCCTTGCTTTGATTGAGTCCTAAAAAAAGCATGCTCCTTATCTGATGCTAAGTTTGAAATACTTTTAAATATTATTTTTAAAATTCAAATCTGATTTATTTTTAAAGGTATCATCATCCTAAAACATTTTGTTGTAATTTTACCCTAATTCCTACAACATTGAATGAAGATATATTGATGCCTAATCAATTACTGAGCCATAATTCTATCCTGACAAATGGAAGTCTACACTTGACAGTAGAATGCCGCAGTCCATAGTTCCACCATCCTGTGGTCTTGGCCTAGCATTAAAGTAGGAAATGGCATGTGTCCCTTTTGGAAAATGGGAAATTATTTTAGGAAGCAGGAGAAGCTTCCATTCCCCTTCTCCTGGGCCCACAGGATATGGATGCATTAAAAATTTAAATGATAACTTTGGTTGTGAAAATTAATAATCCAGCATGAAGAAAGGTGGCTTGTGAAGCAGGGAGAGCAGTTAGAAATCCACATTCTCCCCCTCCCCCCCCCATTATTGAAGTCATCTCGTGCAGTTACTCTTCATCGAAAATATTCATGGCCATAAATTATTTTTGTGCTCCACACAGTCATCCTCTGTTTCTCCAGGATTGATGTCAGATATAATAATGCAAATAAGCTTGTTCTCCTGTAGGGAGAGGCTTTGGGCTTCTTGCTGGCTTGAGAGATGTGTGGGGTTTTTGAAACTGTCTTTTGTAGTTGTTTCTCCACTGCCAGCCAGACTAGGTCCTACCCGGAGCTCTCTAGGAGCTGCTTGCCCCCTTGGACAGACTGGTAACCTGGCAAGGTCAGCCTTCTGAAATGTGAAAGCAATGATTTCATGAGCAATACTAACAGTTCATTGTGGCCATAAAAGGGCCAAGATCAGAAGAATTTCCTCCCATCCAAGCCCACTTAGCTGCCAGAAAGAGAGAAATCAGAGCATTCATAGCAGCAAAGAAATGCCGGCTTGATTTTTTTTTTAAATAAAATTTTATTGAAGTTTATCATTCATACATGAACATACATAAACCATAAGTGTATAGTAAAAGTTGTGAACTTACAAAACAAACATGCATATCATCATACAGGGCTCCCATATATCCCCCCACCACGAATATCTTGCATTGTTGTGAAATGTTGGGTACAAACTATGAAAGAGCATCGTCAAAATATTACTACTAACTATAGCCAGTATCTTACATTTGGTGTACTCCCCTGCCAACCCACCTGATTATTAACACCCTGTATTACTATTATGTATTTGTTATAGTTCATGAGAGAATGTTCTCATATTTGTCCTGTTAATCACAGTTCATCTTCCACCACTGGACTCCATGTGTTAATCAGTCCCATGCTTTGTACAATCCATTCAAAGTGTACATTCAGTGGCTCTCACCCGGCTTGATTTTAATATGATGAGGGTGGCTTTAGAAGGCAAATGCTCCACATTCTTAGTGAACCTTTGTATCTCATTTATTCCTCTGGGCTTCGGTTTTTCATCTCTCAGGTTCACAGTTTCTCTTCTCTGTTCAAACTATTTTCTGAAACTCCTCCTTAAGAGGGACAAAAGAAACTTAGACATTTTCTACCTTCTTGATGGACAAAAGTTAAAGGTGAGGGAAGACATATGCCCTGAGAGGGAGAAAGCAAATCTCTTTCCAGTCCTCTAATTTCCTCTTGCTCTTTATTTTTTGCTTTAAATATTATGTGGAATTCAGAAGTTGGCCTTTGGTATACTTTTAGCCATATGTGGAAACAGAAGTCACAAGATATTTAGCATTTGGCTCATCACTCGCTGCCACGAAAACTGAGTATTCAGACCCATCGGAAGGGCCCCTTCTCTGTGCCCCCCTGAAGTCAGGTATAATAACAATGATGGCAACAACAACCATCATAATAGTAGCTGACACTTACCTACTGCTATGTACAGAGAATGCTTTAATCGCTTTCCATACATTAACTCATTTAATCCTCACAATATTATGAGGTAGGTACTATAATTATTCCCATTTTACAGATAAGAAAACTGAGGTACAGAAAAGTTAAGTGACTTACTCAAGCTCATACAACTGGCAGAGCTAGGATATGACTAAAGCCAAAGTATCGTCTTCACTCTTGGACACTATACCCAGGTTTCACATACATGTTCTCATTTATTATTACTATATTTCATCTAAAATCCTTAAACTTTGAACTAAACATCTGAAAATAAAACAAAAAAATCTCTAAAAGTGATTTCCTGAGCTTTTAACATTTAAAATTAGGGTTAGTAATGTTATTCATAGATGACTAAAAATAGGGTGACTAGGCGCTCCAGGTCCAGTTTATTTGAAACAGTTGCCTGTTACTCCATGCCTTTTGCTTTCTCAAAAGTGTACTGGCTCACACAACAAATGATCTGGCTACCCTAAATTAGAACAAGAATTGCATTTGGAAGAACAAAGAGTAAATCGTTATTTTGATCACAGTACTTTTTTTTTAGATGTATTTCACCAAATTTCGAGTTCTGACTTCCTGTTTGGAGCCAAACATGCCTCTGTCATGTAGAATGGGTATATTCTCAAAAGAATGTTGGAGCTGAAGTGGTTGCCATGTTCTCTTTGAAGAGATGGATGTTTTATTTGCATTGGTTTTGATGAAGGGAGGCTTATTAAAGGGGTTAGAGTATTTTTTGTCTGTGGCACCTCATTTCTTAAGGAAGGATGGGTTGCTGACTGAGGTGAATGAATCACCTTGATGGCAAAGCATAAAGAGCCTCCTCCACGAAGAGTAGGAGAACTGAGGTAATAAAAGCAGGTAAGATACTTGAAATACGTGGGAAGGGAAAAAAGAAACTTGAAACCTCATGTGGGTGGTTTAGATTTCACGTGAAGAGCAAGAGGTTGAGGAAAAGTTGGAAGAAGACCAGAAAGTCAAAGGAGAGGATTGGAAAGCTCAATGGCAGCAGTTTGGGGGTGTGTTGGGAAGAGACAGGTCAAAGGAGTAGGAGGCCAGGAAGGTAAGACATATGGATATCTTCACCAATTCATGTCTAGCTTTCTCACATGTGTATTAGCTTTTCCACATCTGTGTTAATATTCTCTGAATGGATCACAAGAGCAAAATCTGGATTAAAAAATAAGCTGCAGAATTTGATGAAAGATGGACTTTGATAAGTATACTCAAGTGATGGCAAATCATATGGGCAAAGGGGCTAGAGATAATCACCTATGCTTCTGGGTGAGAATTTTAGATGTTACTAAGGTCAGCGTGGAGTGGTGGCATATCTGAAGTGAGAAGAGAAGGACTATACTATTTTCTGAGTTCTAGATTTTCTGTCTCTCCTGAGCAAAGTAGTAATTTATAATGAAAAAAGACTTCTAGGTAAGTATAAAAAAGCTCACTTCCTCTGTGCAACCTTGATTCATCTACACCTTTCACCCCTCTTACCTCCCCTCACCTCACTCTATACATGCAAAGCTAATTGACCACTATCTTAGCCAAGCTTCCCTAAAGAGCAGAGCTTATGCAAGGTTTAACTGTCAATACTTTATAGGGAAGTTCAACCCCAAGGTTGCAATAGTGAGGTACAGGGAACTGTTAGGGGAGGATGGGAAGCAAATTCGAAGTGTTGTGTCACTGTGGTGGCTCACCACTGCTTCAAGGAGTTTCCACACAGGGTGCCACTATAGGTGCTACCACAGTACCTATAGTGCCTTGTTATATATTTGTTTCTTTGTGCAGAAATTCACGAGCTTATGAGAGAACAAGTACTTTGGCTTTTAAAATTTATGGCCTTCCAAGCTGGCCTGCGCAGCAAACTGGCCCATATGGAGTGCTGGCCAGTGCAGGATAGCTGACCCACACAGAAAGCTGGCCTAGCAAGATGATGCAACAAAAGAGACACAGAAGAGAGACAATAAGAGATGCAGCAGACCTGGGAGCTGAGGTGGTGCGAAAGATTGAGCACCTCTCTCCTTCTCCGGAAGGTCCCAGGATCAGTTCCTGGTGCTGCCTAAAGAGAAGACAAGCAGACACAGAAGAACACACAGAGAGCAGGCAACGAGCACAAAAAACAATGAGGGACGGGGGCAGAAATTCTAAAAAAAATTATGGCCTTAGTTCTAGCATAGCACCTTGCACATAAAAAAAATAGTTAAAGAGTCTGTAGAATTTTTTATATATATATATTTTTTAATTTATTATACATCCCCCCTTTTTGCTTGTTCTTGCTGTGTTCATTTTTTTTTTTTTCTCTGCGTTCCTCTGTGTCTGCTTGTCTCCCCCTGCTGGGGCGGCCTGCCGAGTCAGCTTACCAGCGTGGTGGCCCGCCTGCTCGTGGGGGCTCACCGTTGCTCGCGGGGGCTTGCCTTTGCCCGCGGGGGCTTGCCTTTTCGCCCGTGGGTGCTTGACTTTTTGCCTGCCCGTGGGGGTTTGCCCTTGCCCGCGGCAGCGTGCCCCGCCCACGGCGGCGTGTCCCGCCTGCGTTGGCTTGCCTTCTCGAGGCAGTCCGCCCATTCGAGGAGGCCTGAGGACCGAACCCGGGGCCTCCCATGTGGTAAACCAGTGCCCTACCAACTGGGCTATACAGCTGGCCCCTGTAGAATTTTAAAAATGAGTTCACTAGTAATCCTTCTCAAAAATCAAAACATGGTGTGTAAATTTTTATGGCATTCTATCAACCATACATCCTGACACGTGAAATTCACAGCTAAAACAGTAGGCACTGGGCCTCGATAAGTTTTCTGATAATTTAATCCCATTTTGAAAAATCACACATGGTTCCTAAAAATTCAAAAGAAATTCTAGGTATAGATTCTTAAACTATGGACAGGGAATACAAGGGACCTCTCTGATATGTTATGCTAAAAATATTATCTGCTATTTTTCAATTTCATTACAAATGGTATTTTCAAGTTTGTTGGTAATGATTAACAGGTTTTTAATTTTTATTTTTTAACTAATTCTTAAGTTGTAGCTAATTTTTACCCTCTTCCTTATAGGTGAGCATTTTAAAATAAATAAACCAAGGTTAAATAGTTTTGTCCACTTGGTATAAATGCGGACATGGGGAATTTTCAAAAAAATGTTTGTTAATCTCTTCTACAAGAGCACACAGTGACTACCAGATGTAGATTTAGATGTACTTGACACATTATCATTCCTCTGTTACCTAATATCCCAATATGAATCCAAGAAGCACCGTGTTAATCATGGGAATTCATAAATATAGACAAGGTTGGAGAGGGACTGGTTTAAAGGAAAACAGGTTAAAGAAAGGAAGACGTCTTAGATAAATGGAAGAAATTATATAAGACAGTACAGGGAGAAACGTTGCTTCAAGCCTGGCTCTTGTAATACCATGTAATGTATCTCAAAATAGAAGCGCATAATTTCATCTTTGTAGTTTTTCTACATGAATACAAACTTAAAATGAACTTTTTATGTTTTTGAAGGAACAAATCCTGATCCATGGTCAAAGCAATGGTGTGTTCAATAAACTGTAGTCCTGTAATAGGGTTTGAAAGAAAATACTAACTTTTGGGCCTGAAATGGTTTCACCATTTACAGATATTCATTTTGGATATTTATACATAAAAAATTGAAAAATATTAATATTAAGATAGAGAAAAAGGAAAAAAGAGTAAAACAAAAGGAAATCATTCTGTTTGCAAATGGAAAATTCATTCAGAAGCAACTGCTGGTGGCTGAAAGGCATTCACATACACGAGGATTTTAAAGACAGAAATGATGGGTTTTCAAAGACTCGGTTACCGTTTGATATAGGTCTTCGCTTTTCTGTGTGTGTAGGAATTTACATTTTTTCCTGTTCTGAGCAGAGCTTTCCCCCCCGCCACCCCTACAATGATAAAGCACATAGCGCATTGCAGACCAGGAATGTGTGGTGAGGTCATTATCAACTTGCACCAGCCAATTTATTTCTTCAGTGCACATTAATTCACATGTCATCAGGCATGAAAACCTGTGTATTCAGGATCTCTATTTTTTTTGCTTTCTGACTTTCTTGTGTCATCAAAAGAAAAAAAAATAGTACTGCCTTATGAAAGACCAATTTACTAAAAATAAAAGTAATTAAAATTCAAATCTTGTCCAAATGAACTCAAAGATAATTAATCATAGAGATTTCAGATAACACATCGACTTGTCAAGTGTATAAATTCAAAATTTGGGCAAAGTTTTTTCAAGTTTTAGACTATTAGCATGTAGTCACAGTGACACTTTGTGTTCACTGTAAGGGAATGCACTCCAGTGAAGTACAAGAGAAAGGATGCGTGACTTATTTATTAACCAATAAATGTCATGACCAATGAATACCATGATGGCATTTCACCAGGAACTTTGCTAAAAAGCACGTTGTTGGGAAATCCAAGGGAGAAAATAAGAAACAGAGTGAATCAAATGAAGCGTGTAAGCTCATACTAGAATAATATAAGCTCAAAGTATCATTAAAACATGAATAGAGTCCTTCAAATTCATTAACATCCTTTGTTTTGCACAGTATTCTAGAAAGCTCTTTCTCCCCCTTTTAAGTTAACTGACCCAAAGACATCCATATCCAAATGATCTGTTCTATATAATTTCTTTAGCCCTGTTATTGTAGGATATTCTCATCATTTCTTAAAAATCTCAACAGGTAAAGAAATTTAAAATTCTCTGAAATAAAATCAGGCAAAAACTTATTTGAATTCAAATATTGATTTTTTTCCCCTGAAATAATGTCATTCTACTTAAATCTGGTGAAGGAAGCATTTGGAAATAAGTTTCAATGAGTACAAGGTGAAAGAGAGAATATTTTGTATCTCAATACCCAAATATATAATTCTGCAACAGCTGGTTAGGGACATTTATATATTTTTAAAAATTGTAAAAGTAATATTTTGTTCTAATACTGTAAATATCTTTATAAGGGTTGTGTAATATAGATTTGAGAAAAACTCATTTTTAAACCAAAAGGAAAAAGTTAAATTTATTAGAATATTTATATTATAACAAAATATTTTGAAATTTCAATATTTTTTGAAAATTAAACAAATCATGAAATTGGGTTTTCATGCAAACCATTAATTAGTACACCTAGACATCAGATACTTAACTACTCTGTGCCAAGAAAGGAGCACATAAATGACCTGAACTGCAAGGCCGAAGGACAAAAGATGGCTGGAGTCTCAGAAACATCACCCCTCAGGTCCATCCCTATCCTTACCTTCTTCCTTTACATGATTGCTTATCCTCCTTTCTTATTTTATATTGGCTTTTCCATTATATATTATTTGTTGTCTAAATATATTTGAAATAATTAGAAAATAAAAACTAGCTCATCAGCTAACTAGGGACATTTGGTTTCTCTTGATAGAGGTTTGGAGAGTTGAAAATATGTAGATTGGTTATTCTGTATTAATTAGTTGGTTTTACTTCCTTCTTCTGTTTACCTTTGCAGATAAATTTTTAAAAATAGCAGTTGAAATTCAGATAAGTTAGAAAACTTGCCTCAAATCTGACAATGAATAAGGGGTGGTGCAAAGATTCAAACCCAGAGCCAGATGGCCCACTTTCCCAGGACGCTACTGGTGCACACATCCTAATTTGCTTAATAGAAGTTGTGTATAATTAATGTCTTGTAAAGGAAATTTCTCTTCATCAGTGAATTCCTTAATTTTTGTGGTTTCCTACGTTGAAGAGTTGAATAATTCATTTGGTTTTCTGAAAAAAAGAGATAGTTGTTGTTAGGCAAATGCCTTCCTTTGCCCCAAGTGATTAGTAAGTACAGGAGAACTGAACAAAAGTAAGAGAACAGAACAAATGGTTAGAAAGCCATGGTTACTCAAACTATAGTTATATCTTCTTAAACTCAGCAAACCTCAACTTCATACCAAGGAGAGAAATGTTTAGGAGGGTCTCTCATTAGTTTAAGCAGTGATATTTGGAAAGGGACAGAGGTTTTATTATAATTACTTCAGGGCAACTGGAGTAAATGGGGATGGTCTCTAGCAAACTGGACCATATCTATCTGTAAATGTCATTCTGCACATTATTAGATGCAAATCACTTATATTTGTAGATACATTAAGAAAAAATTAGAATCATGGAAATATCAAAATTGTTATAATTTTGTAAGCAAAACAGAAAAGTCAAGCAGATGACAAAAAACTTCCAAGAAACCCTAATCCTGAAATATGAGAGAAAGGAGTAAAATGAAAATAAATGACAAATTTGTTTTAAAGTAGTATTGTTGTTAAGTGAAGACAGAAAGCACTAGACAAAAAAGCCAAGTCTAAATAAACACTGTCATTGTTATATAAACACTACCCCATACCAAGTAGCCTCAGCTATGGTATATTTACCACTATTATATGCTTCACAGACATTTTCTCATGTATTTATTAGAAAAATTACCCAAGTAAACTGTATAAGCTATATTTTATATAAGAGGAATCTGAGGCTTAGAGAGATTAAGTAAATTTTCCAATATCAGCTTGAAAATGGTACAGTTGAGATTTGAAGTGAGGTTATTTTTTTTCTCTAAAGCCCATGCTTTTAAGAAGAATGTACAAAGAAAAAAATCTTGTGATTATAAATGACATTTGAATTAAAGTTCAAATGAATTAATGCTATTAAGTGTGATATTTGATCTATGATTAAAAGTAGGCAACTTGGTTTAGTAATCAGATCATTAGATTGGGAATCAGGATGCCTAAACCCACTGGTTCATCTTTAACTACTTGTGTGGTATTATGCAAGTGTCTGATTCCCTCTGGACTCAGTTTCCTTATCTGTAAAATTAGTTAATTCACTCAATATGCATTCATTGAATCCATTGTCTATGCAAGACCCTATTCCAAGTGTGCTGTGGAACCCAGAAATTAATCAGATATGACTCCAAGTTTATATTAAAATTGCATTTAGCATAGCTGTGACTTCTATGTAATTATTTGAGGAGTTTTGATGGAGTTGTTTTTGTAATGCCAAGTATTGTGGAAATCATACTCTAACCTAGAGAATGCCATCCTTTTTTGAGTGCTTATACCTTGTCATATATTAGCTAATTAGATCACTATAAACATCCTGTGAGATAGATATTATTAGCTCTACTTTGTAGATGAGTAAACAGGGTCAGAGATTACATTACTTTCTAAAGGTAACATTAACTAAGAAGCAGTAAAGTCAGGAATCAAATTTAGAACTATGTTAATCTCAAATCTGTGTTTTCTATTAACTCATTTATTTGTTCATTAAAGCAATATTTGCTGAATGTATAATATGTGCCAGACATTGTGCTAAATGCTGAGAAAAGAGATGAGATCTCGGCCCATTTGGAAATTGCAGTCTGTTGAGGGAAATGAATTAAACAAGTGAACAGCAAAAGCATGGCAATGTAAATTGTTAAAAGTTTGGGAAAGAAAACTACAAGTTACTATGAGAATGAATGGGGGGGAGCAATTTAGATTGCATGGTCAGGAGAGATCCTTTTGAGGAAATGAGATTTAAGTTGACAGATGAAGGATTTGTTTAGGGGGAAATGGAGGAAGGAACATTCCAGGCAAATGAAATAGTGCAAACCTATTGAGGGGAGGGGTGGAGCACACAGAGGGAGGGAAAATGTAGCTTAAATTGAGGTTGGAGAGTTAGGTAGGGTCCAGAGATTTAGCTTTTATTCTGGATTTCATAGGACCCCATAGAAAGATTTTATTTTTTTAAGATTTATTTATTTATTTATTTATTTATTTATTTATTTATTTATTTATATCCCCTCCTTGCCGCTTGTGCTCGCTGTGTTCATCTGCTTTGCATTCTTCTGTGTCTGTTTATCTCCCCCTGGTGCGCCATCCAGCTGAGTCAGCTCACCGTGTGGCTTGTCTTCACCAGGAGGCCCCGGGAACCGAACCTGGGGCCCCCCACGTGGTAAACCAGAGCCCAACTAATAGAGCCACAGCTGGTTCCCTTCATAGAAGGAATTTAAGCAAGGGAATGGTGTGATCAAGATTTTTACTTTTCTTTTGGCGTGTCATTGGACACACACACATGAAAGAATTCAGCAAAGTAAACTGATTAAATTGAACCAATGTAGAAGAAAAATTACAGAATATCATCAATAGTTAAGCTCATTTTAGACTTCTCTGAGGAAGAAGGGAGCCCATGTCAACTTTTAGAAGAAAATAATCCAGGCTAAATCAGCGGCCAATTTTAATTGTAGGTGAGGGGTGGTGATATGGTGTGAAGTAGGGGTTATGGAGTGGGTGGAGTTAATCAAGAAAAGTTGCAAAGAAGAAGTAAGATCTATTTAAAGGCAACTACCACTGAAGCCTCAGTCCCAGAGCATTTTTGTTGATTAGATCAGCTGGGTCATCAAAACTCGATTTGTAAGGGGTTGGTTTTAGAAATTCAAGTGTGAGATGATGATGGCTTGACCTATGACTCTGAGGTCCTAAATAATAGATGATTGGTTATGGACTAGTTGTGACTCTGCAGCTTACTGTTTCACTGCTTTCATGGAAGATGTTTTCCTAGTCCTTGTTTTCACTACACCTTGCTCAAAGAAAGCTTTTCTTTGTCCAAACAGACACTCAGGGGATGTTACATTCCTTCAGAGGTGAGAAGAATTAAGTCTGAATGACAAAGAGGTGCTCAAGCTCTGGAATAATCTAGATTTCAGTGTCATTTCAGGCTTATGAGAGTGCCAATTAATTTAAGCAAACCCCTGTACAATATCGAGGTTCAGGAAATACATTTATGTTTATATTAGCATTTACTCTCCTATCTGTGCAATGGCAGGAAACCTAATTTCTATATGAAAAAGCTTTGGATAAATTGATGGGTGGGAAAGAAGTGCAGAGAATGGAAGAGGGCATAAATGAAGGTAGTCAAATCACTAGTTGACAGTGCCTGGTCTCTATACCCTCAGAGCCAGAAATTGCTGTGTTCACTTTGTGGGATGAATTATTATTTTCACATGTGGGATTTTGTTTTCTCCTTCTCCCATCATCTTTGTAAATCTGCTTGCCTCATAGGGTTCTGGGGGTTAATCATTTATTTAAGTGTGTAGAAAAGTACTTTGGGTATCTCAAAGATTATGTCTTATATAGAGAATAAATAATATAATAATAACAAGCTGGTGAATTGTAGTGATTGCGCATCTCTCATCTCAAGTCCTGCATGGACCCTACCCATAAACACACATATATTATTCCTGGCTCACAAAGTAAATCCAATAGATAAGAGGAGAAGGGTTCATATGAGTTGATCTGAAGAGGGGAAGAAAACAGAAGAGCAGAACAATCTAGAGAGTGGATTCTTAACGTTTTTGTTGTTCAAACTCTTGTAGGACATTCACAGGGATTGCATGAGGCATTTGGGGCTCTATTTCTTCTTGGTGGGCTTGAATACTTTTAAATAACAAAGCATAAGCACTTTATTTCCCCCAATGGATTTAAAGCAAATATCAATATGTAATCCCCAAATACAGATTCATTGACAAAAAAGACATTCTCAGTCTGCAAAGACCCACACAAAACTAGCTGAAATGAACTGCTTTCTTCCTCACACAGTCATGAGCATTGCCCTCTTCAAGCTTTCTTCATCTGTAAGCAAGAAACTATGCTGCACGAGCATCCACTCAAAATGGGTAAAGCACCCATGGAGACCAACCAGATATGAACTAAGTTCATTTAGGGGCTTTGGAAGTCTCTCTGCCACTAACGGCCCTGTTTTCTGATTTCACCCAGATTCCTCAGAGTCAAAGACTGTGGTTAAGGCAATTCAACCAGCGGTGAAGCTGGTACAAACCCAGTCACTTATAATCACTCCTTTTGTGGAGATGCTTCTACTAGGCTGCAAATTGTCAGGGAAGGTTATTCACATTCTTGGAGGAGTTAGTTGAGTCAGTCAGCTTGCTTCCTTCTTAACTCTATTTAAACTTATCCCCATTGAAGAAGTGGGCATTTTGATAAAAGAAAGAAGAAGAAATGTTTGGGAACAGAGGCTGTGATGACTAATTTTATAAGTCGATTTGGCTAAGCTATGGTGTCCAGTTGTTTGGCCAAACACTGGCCTGGATGTTTCTGTGATAGTATTTTGTGGATGTGATTGGCATATACAATCAACTGACTTTAAGTAAAGAAGATTACCCTTGATAATGTGGGTAGGCCTCATCCAAACAGCTGAAGGCCTTACGAGCAAAAAACATATTTCTCAGAGAAGAAATCTTGCCTCAAGATTACAACATCAACTCTTGCATGAGTTTTCAGCCTGCCAGCCAGCCTTACAATTTTCAGATTTGCCAGCCCTCACAATTGCATAAGCCAGCCCCCGAAAATAAGTCTCTCTCTTTATGTATCCACATAATATCTTACTGATTCTGTTTCTCTGGAGAACCCTGACTGATACAGAAGCTTTTTGGGAAAATGAATAGAAGGTTTAGCTATCTTGATCCTCTCTACATATGATAATATCCTAGCTGATTTCTAAAAAAAGAATTAGAGGCTGGTAGTCCTTTGCCAGACAGAGGAGAAGTTACCCTAAATGAAGGAGAGAGATATGTGAATTCTCTAATGGCAACCTTGGTAGAGTTTGAAATTGTGTCTAAGATCAGTATTGACCCTTCTGAACATCCTGAAAACCATATAACTTCAAACAAATCACACTCCCTCCCCCCTTCCCATGAATAAGTGCTACTCCACTTCCTCTGCTGCAGACTTTCTGCATTTTTATTCAACTCTTGCCACACATCTTAGCACTATCCCTCTAGCATCTTGCTCTGCAGAAAAAGAGTGGAGGAAGTCAGGGAGGAGGGTGGGGCGATCCATCATCTGAACTTGAGTATGACATGCTTTCTACCCTCAGAGAACCAAGCCAGCAATATGAGGCAGACTGCTCCGGGGAGAAAGACTCAAGGTAAACTGAGAGGCAGCAGAGAAGTTCCACAGGAGGTTTATTTAATGCCTCCAGAAGTGGGCAGGGATGTTCCTTAGAGGATGGGCAGCTGGCATGAAACCTTATTGATAAAGCATGGTGCAGCTCTTCAGGAAGGAAGAGCTGAGGATGTGTTTGTATGGCTAGGCCTCTGGAATGATTTGGGACAGAGAGAAGAATTGAATCTTGTCTCCTTTTGTGTTGTAGAAGGTGACATTGCTCAACGCCTGGGCACTGAAAGAACAGCATCTCTTTGTGCTCTGTAGCCTCTGAAGCTTGACTGCCAATGGCCAACTCTATTCAGCAATGAGGAGGCTACTTACGTCTTGAGCTCCCTCAGGAGAGGTAGCACATAAGTGTGTGACAATATGCCTTTAATATATGTTGCATGTATATTTTCCTTGACAGCAGCATTCTCCTAGCATATCCCTTTGGGTCCTGAGTGTGCACTGTGAGAGGCTTTTTTTGGCTTAAGAGTCTAACAGCTCTTCCTTTTACTACCTCCCACTTTTCTGAATCCCAGTGCTCTCCACATATCAGTCCTCCATAAAATTATTGGGTCTGATTCTCTACCCTGATACAGTTATATTAATTCTATCCTCCCTATTTAGGTAGAAAAGAATGCAACTCACCATTCAATAGAATAAGTGAATATGTATTTGGGGGAAGGGGGAATGCAACATTTGTCAGTTGGAGAAATCAATAATCTAAATATTAGTAGACCTCATATCCTCTTAATAGCCTCATGTTCAATATTCCTTACTCCAGAAAAACTTTCATTTCCTTTGGAGAGAAATTTCCATGTGTAAAGAATATAGATCCCATGCCCCAGGCAAAGACTGCAAGATTCTATAATCTAAATAGTTTTTAGTTGTACAAAATAAACTGTTTAATTCCCTACATTAAAAAATATTGGTTTGTAATAATGCTGTTAACGATTACTATCAAATATGGTAGCTTATTTATTCTTTTAATCATTTAAAACAATGGATTAGTGTACAAAAAATTATATTTCAATGCAATGTAATAACTTTTTTCACTCGTGCAGATTCCAGTAACATATTGGGAATGGGGTCTCCAGGAAAATCAGATCAAACTTCTTTAAGGGGGATTGTGGGAAGATGGAGGAGAAAGAAGCTCCAGGAATCAGTCTCTCTACCAGAACAACTATTAAGCAGGCAAGTACTGTCCGAATCAACTATTTCAAAATGCCAGAGTCCAGTAGAACACTGCATAACATCCAGGGAAGAGCAGAGGAAGAGGCTGGTAAATTATGGTAAATACCACTAATTGCTTTCTCCATGAGGTAGTTACTGGTGCCGATACCCCACTCTTGCTGTAGGCAGCAATGAGGTCCAGCCTTTGGAGTAGCTTGCTGGTGCCAGAAAGGGATATAAAAATTCACTTACCCAGGATCCAGGGTGTGGAGGGTATGGGCCGATCACTGATCATTCTTTGGATTAGCTACTTTAGATTGCTGGGACCCTGACTCTGAGGGCAGCCATTGTGTTCCAAGCTGCCCCAGAAAAAGGCAGAAGAGAAGACTTAAAGATGGTGTGCTTCCAGGGACCGGCTGTAGCCCAGTGGATAGGGCACTGGTTCACCACATGGGAGGCCCTGGGTTCGGTTCCCGGGGACCTCTCCGAGCGGGCAGACTGACTTGAGAGGGCAGGCCACCTTGGGTGGGGCAGAGCCGCTGTGGGCAGGGCAAAAAGCAGCCACGGGCAGGGCAAAGCCGCCACGGACTGGGCAAAGCCGCTGTGGGCAGG
>PVKH010005662.1:0-21839 GCA_004027955.1 Chaetophractus vellerosus | reverse complement strand
TCTGTCATCTGTAGCATTTATAGATTTCAAATATTCTGTGGAGGGAGCAAAGTATATTTTATGGTGCCTTAGTGTCATCATTGACTGGATTATATAATTTGATTAAGCTTTCCAACAACATGGTCTAGTAATAACCACTGAAGTCATTAATGACCATTGCTCTACATCAGTGCTTTCATCAGGACGATTTACTGTGGGGCTAGGGTTTGCTCAGTCTCTACTTTCATTTTTTTCTAAATTTCTGTTTACTTTCTTTTCTTCTAAATGGTTTATCAACAATATCAGCATTGCACATAGATGACATTAGGTGAGAGAAAGGAAATCCATTCTTACTCTTGAGAATTTAAATGATCTAAATAATAAAAAGAAAGATGTCAGGGTCTACAAGAAGAGTGAGGGACAGGACATCAATTGTCTGTTGAAGGCTCATCAGATGATAGGATAATTAAATCTAAGGCTGTTTTGTTTTACAGGGAATATTAGCGCATTTCATTATTTTGTAATGTCATGTAAATGCATTGCAAAAACAGGTTAGTATTTTTACCCAAAGGTAATTTTCTTACAAATAATCCATACTGCATGAGTTAGAAGCTTTTTGGGTTTTCCTTTCACTGATGGTGACAGTTTTTCCTTACTTGTCTAAATTTTCAACAAGCAACAATGATTGCATTTAGAAGAATTTGAGATGGATGGAATAATTCTTGATCCAACATGTAATGTCACCCTGATGAAGTGACAGCACAGTGTCATGGTTAAGAGCATGGTCTTGGGAGTCAGATTGCAAAGTTCTATACTAGTAAGTCACATTTTACCATTTGCTAGCTTTTAGAGCCTTTGCAAGTTATTTAAACTCTGTGCATAGTTCCATGGCACCATATATAAAACAAGAGTTGTTTTACAGAATAATGCCTGGCATATAGAAGTGCTTTATAAAGGAATGTTAGGTAGAATTCCATTCTAACCAGATGAGCTAATCACTTATAAGGGTGTATACCTCTACATATAATAAGTAATGGTTTTTCCACATTTTAAAATGACCTAATTAGCATATTTTACATTTTTCAACATTCAAAGGAAAGCCATATTCTATTATTCAATCAATTAGGCTTGAGATATGTTAGAAATTTTTGATGTGTATTTAACCTACTGGAATAGTAACAATATATGTAGTTACCTGGCCATAAATTGTTAGGGATAAGTGAGTGGTGCAAAGGATCTACTTTTTAAAAATTATCAGAGGAATGCTTACAACTAAAATACTCCTTCTAAAAACTCTTTATAAGCTCTTGCTATTATTCTAAAAATATTCCTAAAAGGCTTTTTGAGTTATTTGGCTTGCTCTAATATATTACCCACTTTGTCTTTACATTTTACAATTGAAATGTAAGAAAGGGATAAGGGTTTGTGTCCATGAGGAAAACAAAATTATTCAAGAAAAGCTTTATAAAAAGCAGTTAAAGAGTTTACATTGATGTTGTTTCTGAAAGCTAACTTGTTATTTTATTTTCTAATTATTCTTAATGAGGTGGCTCAGAAGAAATTCTCAATCACTTTTCTTACTAAGATACTCAACAAGGTCAAAAGATAAAAGCTACTGCATCACTGTTTATAATTGCATTCTTCAAACAAAGAGATTCTTAATGTCTTAGATTTAGCCGACTTTGTGTATTTAAATCAAATACCCTGCCACAAGCCAACTACGTGTCCCTAAGCTGTCACGAAGAAAGCAAACTTCTAGATTAAAATATAAAGAAAAACTTGTAAGCATTTAATTATAATATTAAAGACCATGTCCATGTAAAACATCACATCTGTTTTCAAGGTGTAACATACTTCAACGAGAAACAGTGCCAGATTTATAAGATATAGTATGGTGAAGCAATGCGCCTACTTAACTGCAATATTAAATGTGCCTTATATTTTTGGAACCCCATATGAAGAGTGCTAATATTTAACTTCCTGTTTCATCATCTAGAACATAACTAAATTTCATTTATGTATGAAGCAGGGGAGTTGTTAGAGAAAGAAGGGAAAAGTAGTTTGTATCACTGTCTGACAGCGAAAGCTTATATATTTGAATATATACAGGTAAGGGCAATATTTCCCGCCATCTTATTTTCTCATTTCTCAAAGCCATGGAGAGTGTTGAGTCTGTCTTTCTATTGTCAAAGGGAGAATATCTGGGGGCATAATGGGAAGATAGAGGGAGGCTGGAGCTGAGAGCTGTGGTGAAGGAAGATCCTAAGAAATAAACACAGCAATGTCCTACCTTCTCCATGTGTCTCATCTTCCTTTTACACAGCTTCCTCCAATATATCTTTCCCTAGTAATATAACTTGCTCTGGGTCATGCAGCCTGGCAGCCCAGAGGAGAGATGAATGTAGAATTGCAAACACCAAAGGAACCTATGTTCTTACCAAGGTTTCACAATGAAGATGAAGTGACAGGAGGGCAATATCTACATGTATTGACAATTTAAAAAATGACATTGTTTTATTTAACAGGTAATCCCTTTCTGCATCATAAACATTGCAGAAAGTAATATCAAAGCAAAGTCAGGGTAGTAATATGTCAGTAATATGATGTATCTTGGGCAGAAAGAAAAATTCTGTTGGAAAATTTGGCCTAAGTCATCATGGCCCCAGGTTGGAATATGCATATTGAAGAAATTATTTCTTTCAAGAAAAGTATGCTAGCACTACAGTTTTGCTATTGACCATAAGAATAAATGCATATTATTGATAAGACGATTTTATTTGGCTTGGAAGTTTCCTTTAAAGTTCTCAAAAACTGAAAATAATAAAGTTTGAAGAGAATTTTACCACCTTAGGCATTTCAAGATGAAATTTATGACAGTTTGCTATCTACATGCCCAATATATGATGAAGAAAGCTTTATATGCTGCAGTTTTCCACACATGGGTTCATTTTTAGACAATCTATACAGATACCTATGGCTTTAAATATTTGCTGCTATTTAACAGAACTTTTCAAGGGAGGGACTCCACATTTTATTTCTTTGTGTCCATAGCACCCATTTTGCTAACAGTAAGCCCAAAGAACACTTCATAGCTGATAACTGCTTTCCTTGTTGCTTTCAAAGCTACATGGAAACTTATGTTACAATAAGCCTTCTATTCTCCTTATTGCTTGTCTATTGTTGCACCATATTGTTTTCTACATGATCTTCAAAAAGAGGGCAGCAATAAAAAGCAGAAATCAATCTTTTCAGAATTTCTGTTACTCTAACAGCATTTTATTATACCTTTCTTCAAATCAATTTACTTGAATATGGTGGACTTGTTATTCTGCTTTTAGATTTTTTTTCCCCTTAAATGACTTTGGTCATATTCCTATCAGCAGTTTGGCTCTTTTAAAATTCAATTATAGTAATGAGAGCCAAAAATCAGGAAGTCAGATAAGCATGGTTTTTAAACTCCCAAATATCTGTACTCTAAAGCTCATGAACTTGGTATTTAGAGAAACCACAGACTTTCACTCAGAATCAAACTTACTTCCCCCCCCATACTATTATAGTAAAATTTATTTCCTTGTTTCCTAATCCAAGGTGGGCTAGAAGACATTAATCAATATATAGAATTTGAGGGAAAAAGAGACACAGCTAGAAGAACATACATTTTCAATCTGACAGCAAGAGAAGAGAGTAAAAATTACTAAAAGTAGATAAAAGAAGTCACAAAGCATAGTTGTCTGGAATAAATAATGTCCTTCCCTATTAAAATAGTTCCAGTACTGCTTTATGAAACATTGCAGTAATAAATGATTATGCTAATTACCTTAATTAATCAAGATTATATTTAATTTTTGTAAACTCTTAAAATAAAAATATATAGTACATTTTAGAAAGATTTATAACCACAGGGATTATAATAAAAACAAATGCTAATTAAAATGAAGTGATAGCTTTGTTCTGTCAAACTGTCAAACATTTTATTAAAAGGATAATAGCCAGTGTATTTTAGAGATTAAGGAAATAAAAACTATTAGGTTATTATGGTGGGGCAATAAATAGTTTTTAAAAAAAGAAAAAAAATTGCAAGGCAGTTTGGGAAGAACTTTAAAAAACTGTCCTTTGACAAACAAATTTTACTTTGTGGGGAAAAACCAATATAGAAATAATCACGCAAGTATATAATGATGAGAAAAGTATTTTAATAGTGAAACACTGCACAATTTTGTTAAGTCATTATGATTTGAACATATTCTGCAATATGGAAGATACTGTAGATTTGGTCCACCCACCCCAATCCCTTTTTAGCATTTATTTTTTTTTGTACTATAGAGGCTTGAAACTACACTTCCCAGACTCATTTGCAGATGGGGTTTGCATTATAAACTGCCAAGCAGGACACATTTCATGACACATGAAAAAGGTGGGACAAGTGAGCCGAAGTACGTTCAAGTCTTTAGGCTAGCACAGTGAATGAAATGTATGGTTCTTTGGGGGCAGCTGTGGTCGAGATATTAGTATCAGGTATCTTAGATGCTATGGTGGCTGATGCACCACTGTAGTTTCAGCTACAAAATAAAGAGTTGTGATTGAGTGTTTCTCTGGCTTTCTTGATCTTGCCTCCATAGCGGCCAAGCTTGGTTTTGTGATCTTTCTAAGTCACCTAATACAAGTTAATAAATCCATTACAGTTTAAAGGGGTTATTTGGATCCTCTCGTTTGTCTATGCATCCTGACTAATGAAATAGCCATCAAAAAAAAAAAATCATGTTCTTAAAGAAATTTTGATGTCATAAGCAATGGTAATAAGAAGTTAAAAAAATAAAAAGCATGTTTTAAAAATGTATACAAATTTTGATCTTTTTAAGTATGAATACATAAAAACTTTCAATATTGAGGGATAAATAAATGATAGGTATTATTGTTATTGTCATTGGTGCTTTCCTACTGTTTAAAATTCTTAAATTGCTCATGAATTGCTTTTATATTCTGGAAAACATGTGATGAATACAATTTGAAATATAAAATAAGGAATTTCACTTAGGAAAAAATACTTATGGGCAATATTATAAGGAATCCAAATAGAACAAATAACCCTGTAAACAATACAAAATAAAGAATGCTATAAACAATATAAAGGACTTTGCCAAATTAAATCTGTAATATTAGAACACATTTAGATTTAAAATTCATCAAGGACATGGCAGATGCCTTTCCATCCAGAGCTCTTCCTAGACCCTTCCTTCAACTCAGCATGAGTCCTATTAATTCAGTTTTTGAAATTGAGCATGTGACACTGATGGCAGCATGACAGAGAAGATCTCAAAGAGTCAATAACTTCAGTGTGCCTTGGGTGACTGAGCTGGAGTTCCCTGCTCCATGAGGGCTGTCACAATGTTGTGGAAAAGCAACAGGTAGGAGATTCACATTCAGATCAAAGGAAGCGCTATCTACTATTCAATATTTGTTGAAGTACATTGTGTTTGAAACACTTCAATTCTCCTTCTTCTTTTTCTATTCAGTTTTTCTTCCATTCATTGTACTGTTGGATATGCTCCACTGTGAACAAAGTAAACTAAATCACATTTTTGAGAGAGAAAATCAAATAGGTGAGCATGAAGTTAAACATGATATTTAACACTACTTAAAGTTTCTCAGGCAAAATGTTTTATTCACACAGCAACCCCTCTTGCCATCCATCACCTGCCACTATTTTCTTTGTTTACAAGTATTTTTCATTTTTAAAAACTGTCAAATATATAAGACACCAAAAAAGGGTATCTGATATAGTTGTAGATTTTTAAAAAATGTATAGAATTACAATGAAACGTGTGTCCATGGCCGCACCACGCACAATAAGAAATAGAGCATTGGCAGCATCTTTTAAACCTTATGTGCGTCCTATGGTAGAATTTTGTGTTTTTGAACTTTGCACAATGGAATTACACTGCATGTGTCCTTCTGCAACTTGCTTTTTCTGCTGCGGTATTATCTTTTGGATTAATCCATAATGATATAGGAACTGTTATGTACATGATGCATGTACCTTTATGACCTAGTCTATTGCATACACAGGTCACATTCTATTTGTCTAGTCTCCTATTGGTGGGGTTATGATTGTGATAAGATTTATTGGGGAGTATTATGAAAAATGTCCCAATGCACATTCTGGAATTTTTCTCTTGGTGAATAACAGAAAGAATATTTTAGGGCATATTCTTAGGAAGAGAAGTACTGGGTCATACTCATAATGCATATTCAACTTTCCAATGTAATTTCAAATTGTTTTCCCAAATGGCTATAGCATTTTGTGTTACCAACAATTTCTGAGCGTTTCTCTTTCTCCCCAGCCTCTATAATATTTGACATTACATTTTTTGTATTATTTTGTTTGTTGTGAGATGGTATTTCATCATGGTTAAATTTGCTTTTTTCTCTGAATACTTGGCAAGTTCTCATATGTGTAATGGACACATGTGCCTCCTCTTTGCAAAATGCTCACTCAATTTTATAGCGAGTTGCTTGTTTGTTTGCTTTATTTAAATTGATATATTCTGGTCACTAATCCATAGTTACATGTGTTAAAAATACTCTTTACCAATTTGTAAACTCTCCTGCCATTCTCTTTTGGGTCTTTTGACAAAGAGGTTCCATTTATGTGGCTTATTTAAGAAAACTGTCCTGATCATAAGGACATACAGATATTTTTCTAAACTTTCTACTAATAGCTTTAGATCTTTGCCTTCCACACTTAAGTTCTCTATATATTTGGAATTAATGGTTTTAAGTGTTGTATAAATGCTGAAGAATCAGTTTCCATTTCTATATGAAAATCATTCTTGGACAAATTTATGAAAGAGCTCATCACAGTCTCATTGATCTGAAATCACTTCTGTTTATCCCTCTATTTTACCATGAGAAAGTTGTGGATCTTTTCATGCAATTTTTATTTCGTTTCTGTGGTTAGTTGTTCTCTCTGCACTAATATTACATTGCCTTATTTAGTACAAATTTAAAATATCTCTCCATATCTGGTAGGGAAAAATCTTCCTTAGGAATTTGTTGATAAAATTTGAATTTGGTTGTTTGTTTCCCTCTACCAAATAATTTTAGAAATCAGGTTGTCAAATTCCAGCAAAAAATATCTGCTGGAATTTGGACTAGAATTGCATTTTATTTATAGATAAGTCTCTTCATTAATAGCTGTTGAATTTTCCTAGCCAAGTGAAAGGTATGTCTATCCATGTATATATATTTAATCTGCCTTTAATGTTTTTCAATAAACATTATTAATTTCTAAATAATGATGCTACTCATCTCTAATAGATAATTTTTCTGTACCTCATACTTTTGGCTGCTCTTTTAAAAGGAATTATTTTTATTGCATCTTATTTGTTGCTACTATATGTAATCTAAAGCTTCTTTAAAAATAAAAATATAAAATTAATTTAAAAAATAAAGAAACACACTTGATTATATGGTTGATTTTCTATCTGGTAACCACACTTAAAACCTGTGTATAATAATAATTTTTAAATTACTGTGGGTTTCTTTTTTAATGTAAAATGTTTTATCTGCAAGAGACAGTACTGATACTTCCTGTCTGAACTGAATGATTTTACTAATTTTTATTTTCTTTAATGCTCTAGCTAGGACTCCAATAATATGTTGAATAAAAGTGGTGAGAAGTGGCATCCCTTATCTTCATACTGATTTTGAATATAATTCTTGTATTGGTTTATTGATTATATTGTTAAATATAATGGTTGCTTTAGGAATTTTGTAAATATATATTAAGTTTAGGAAAATCCTTTCTATACTATTTGATTTTTTTGTTTTCCTATGTGTTTTTTAAATATTTGTTATTTTATTTCAAATTCATTAACTATACCTACTATTTTCCTCTTTCAATTGATGAATATAAGAAATTATTTTAATAGATTGTCATAACTAAAATTCAGAATAGATGAATTATTCTAGAATTTTTCTCTTAGAAAAACATGAGAATGTTTCAAAAATATGAATTTTTAATAAATTAAATTGCCATTTATTATATTTTAATACATTGTGTATATACATGATGCACTTAATTTGTGATGAATGTCCAATTAAATTCAAATCTTAGAAAATTTAAAATTTCTCTCTGTTTAAAACAAGTTAACATTACTCTTCAAAAAAATTGTTATTAATATCTCAAATGTAGTAAACATCAAAATTCTCTCAATGCCTAGGAAAAAATTCAGCATATGCACATGCATGTATACACACACACACACACACACACACAAAGAGGCAGAGGGGACAAATTTTCACCCTTATTGAGTCAATGAAATCATATTGCCTCTGTACAAAAACAAGAGATACTAAACCAAATAAAAGGAATGTTAATCCAGAAATCAAAGTCATCATACCATTTTAAAATATGGATGTCTTGGGTATCATGGGACTCAGCAAAGGTTTATGCATCATATAGCAGGAAAAAAAAGAAATACACCAACCTAACTGGAATATGATTTAAAAGAATAACTTTCAGGCAAAATATAACGAAAATAAGCACCTTAGGTATTAGAAAATCATTAGAAAATCTTGTCACCAAAATTCAATTTTTCTTTGGTATTCTACAATACCCCAACATCCTGACCGACACATATCCTTTTCACTTGCTTTAAAAAATATGCATATACTGACTTTAAAGCATACCAGGCGATTGTTTTCACTACTGTGTTCTTTTTGATCATAGTTTTTGAACAAAATCTTATCCCTTTTGGTGGGAATCCTTTTTTTTTTTAATTTTCATTTTTTGGTCATTTACAAGCACCTCAAAAATAGAATCTTTTCCTAGAGGAATAGAAGACAAAAGTCTCTTGTATAGTACAAAAGAATTTGAACTGAGTTATGACCCACAAATGGAAATTAGAAACACATTTGTGTTATTTCCTGTAACTCTTTGTTAAATCATATACAGCACATTATTAAAGAGAAAATGCATATAAAGCATGCTAATCTGTTTTGAAAGAAAAGAAATGATGAAAATGTCATTCAGAATTTCACTTTTGGCCAAATCTATTAGTGCTTTTCCACTAAATCTTTTCAAGACTCATGTAACTGCATTGCTTTGACACCAACTACTCTTGCTTACTCCTCCATTTTGCAAAGTATGTTCACTTAAGTTAGTCATACTTCAGACTCCTCTGAAGATTCCTACTCAATGTGGGTATGTGCAACTCTTCCCTTCTAGAGTGTTCTCTCATCCTCTCTACAGGGCTACATCTAATCTATTCATGTATGAGCTCCGTTTTGAAATCCTCCAAAATTCTAGGAAAATCGATTCGTTTTTCTTTGGTTTACAGTTAAGGAAAAGTCATCTCATAAACATGAAGCAACTTAACACTGTTGTATCAATTGCAAATCGAAAAGTGAGGAGTCAACCCTCTATCTGAAGTCAGTGTTCATGTACTGCCTTACATGAAACTCTAATGAAAGCAGCTCTCTATTGTCTCTAAAACTTAAATGTCACAATTAATATGTTAGAGACAGTTCAATACAGAGAATAAGAACACAGACTCTGGTACTACACTGCTTGGGTTTGGATCCTAGCTGACTGTTCACTCCTGCTTTGGGTCTCAGCCTCCTTATCTCTAATAGGGATAATAAGAGGTCTCCCTCATAGAATTGCTCGAAGGATTAAATGAGTTAGTTGTAAAGCACATAGAATAATACCTAGCAGATAGTAAGTGCCATGTAAGTATTAACTATTAGTAGGTGTTATACAAGCTTGTGAAAGCTGAGATTAGCTGTATCAACATGACTCACATAAGTGGATGACAATGATTTACTACTGTTGGTTCCAGAAATTCTTTGTCCAACAATTTATTATAAAATAATAACTAAAATAAATAACTTCACTGTTGTTTATTAGTTGGTTCATTTGTTTTTCCGCAAAATTCCTACAGATCAAATTATTATGGACAGTAGTTTGCTCATCTGAGCAAACAGCTCAGTTATCAACAACAGTTTATTGCTTCAGAACTTTTCACCTCACTCTATCCACCAGTCATAAACTATTATCAGTTTATCCCAATTCCAGTCAGTGCCCTACCTTGAAAAACCTGCATTAAACCATTAAGTACAGACCCCAAAGCTCCATAACTATCTCTCTCTGACTTTCCCCTCAGAGACACTGTTAAGATTCTATCAAGGAGGTGTTATTGCAATAAATTCGAGTAAATTTAGGTATGCTTTACTAACATGTTAGCTAGTGATATTCTGAAGAGATAAATGAACTGCAGATATGTCTGTGTTCCACTTGCGATCCCCTCAAGTGGCCCAAGACCCTTGGCTTGGAAGTAGCATGCTCCCCTGGGGAATTGTGAGCGTCCCCTTTGGGGCGGTCTCTTCAACTGTGACAATAGGGTGTATTATTGCATTAGGTCTTGTGGAAGATTGAATCACGTCCACACAAAAGGTATGTTCAAGTCCCAACCTCTGGTCTTGTCAGTGTGAACCCATTTGTGAATAGCATCATTGAGGATGTCATTAGTTAAGGTGTGCCCAAATTGAATGAGAGTGAACCTTAATCCAATATTATTGAAGTCTTTATGAACATTTTAGTTTGCCAAAGGGCTGCCAATGCAAAGTACCAGAAATGGGTTGGCTTTTATAAAGGGAATTTATTTGGCATAAAAGCCTACAGTTCCAAGGATAGGAAAAGTCTAAACCAAGGCACCATAAGAGATACTTTCTCACCAAAGTCAGCTACTGTTGATTCTGTTATCTGGCCTCATGACAAAACAAGATGGCCACTTATCACTGCTGAGGTCTCAGCCTTCCCCTCCAGGCTCACAGTCTCCTCTAGAGCTGCTCCGCTGGCCTAGCCTCTTGGGGGATTCTTGCTTCAGAGATACTCTAGTCCTTTCTCACATGGCAGGATTAAACATGGTGGCTTCCTTTTCCTGTGTCTGTCTGTGTGTCTCTGTGTCTCCAATTAAATCAGGCCCAGCAAGGGGGTGGAGATTCAACCTGAGCCATGCCTCACTGATGTAGTCTAATCAAAAGCCTTAAATCAACTTATCAAGTAATCTAATCAAAGGTCCCTCAACTGAATTTAATGCAATCAAAGAGTATCACACCCCTAGGAATAGACCAGTTCAAAAACATAATCTTTCTCATATTGGGATTCACCAAATTCAAATTCAAACTGCCACAATGAGTAAAGGAAACTAGACACAGAATAGGAAGCCATGGGGAGCAGCCACAGGTGGAAGTCAACAGAATCCAGAACAGGAAGAGAAAGGAGATGACATCATTCACCATGTGCATTGCCACCTGACAGAATAACTAAGGAACCCCAAAGTTTGCTGGCCAGCCAGAAGATACTGACCCCAGGAGGGAGCAAGCCTTCTAATCTCTGAAACTGTTGTTAAGACAACACATAATATGATATTTGTTTTAGCAGCTGGGAAACTAATACAGGTCTCAACACTGATTTATTTTCATCAAGTTCCCAAGAGTTAATTTTACTTTTGTCTCCTAGGATATAGAATATATTTTAGGACTTATTGGGTGAGCTGACCAGGTTTGGAATTTTTAATATTTGATGAGAAATCTGTCTTATTAGTAACATTACTCTTTGCCTCCTCCTCTCATTAGTTTTCTGAGTCTATAAGAGGAAGTTTTATGAAAGAGGCCAGAAATCGACCCTGAATAGTTGATTCTTGGAGATAGTGTCAGGGCAGGCAAGTAAAGAAGGTTCCTCTTCAGATTGATATTCTTTGGTCAGACTTTGCCTGGGGTCACTTTTCAATACATGTGAATGCTCCTCTTTTTTTCTTTTTTTTTTTTTTCTCAGTCTGTGAGAGTCTGATTCCATATGACTCATTTGTAAAGATTTTCTGTTCATCATGAATTTCAGGTTTTTGAGTCTGGGATTTGAGATATCAACCATTAAGTTGGTGGACTGAGATGTGATATGCAAAAGCAACACTTTCAAACAACTGTTGCAAAATTTACATGGGTTTGTCTCATTTTAAAACTAAGTTTTTGCCTTCTGAAGTTTGTACTATTATGTCTTAAATCTACTTACATTATAAATCTAATTCATGTAATTATCTTTCTAAAAGGCATAATTTCCCTGAGACTAATTGAAAAATTCAGGGTCTACTTTTTGGACTTTTGATATAAACGAATGGAATCTTAGAATGGAAAGATAAAATTCCACTCCTAACTTGAACTTAATGGCCTTTTCCCTGGTCTTTGTCTTCCCCCATCTTTTTACACATTATCTTCTCCCTTCACCCCTTTTTTTGACACACTCCCTTCCCACCTGGCCAGGCTGAAATTCACAAATTTCAATTTCTTTTAAAGTTAACCCACTTTAAGAAATGGGAAAGCCCCTGTATATTTCTTTGTAGATTTTGTAAACTTTTATTGCAACGTGGATATGCTAATATTTTAAGGTATTCACTATGAAATTTGGACAGTGAGGCATCTCTTCCTTATGCTTGTATCCAGCTAGTGTTATAACAAAGATTTCTTTGAATTTCAGAAGCTAACCAAAAAAAGAAATAGAAAAGAAAGCATCTTTCTCAGTCTTTGCAGCTTAGCCTGTGGGAATGCTCTCCTTCAGAGCTTAGTCATACTGAAAATAAGATTGAAGAAAAGCACAGCACAAAATGTAGTGTCCTCCCTGGACTTTTCTACGCATGCATCTTTTCCTTGGCATGCACATGTGGCCCTAAGAATTCCCCCATTAATAGGGATCAGAATGTCACCTTTGCCCTAGGAAAGGGTGTTTCTACATGATCTAAAATACAGAGAATTCATATCCTGGAAAATATATCAAGGAATAAAATCATAGGAAGGGCCCTTTAATATAAATTTGACCACTATCAAAGAAGTTAAACTTAAGGATATAAACTCCTGGATCCAGGCTTTGTAGCTGGGAAAATACAAGTCCTTACTTCTGGGCACCAGGATTCCATTCCAGCAGGAGATTTAAAACTAAGAATCCTTAGGAATTTTTCAGAATTTCATTTTGGCAAAGTCTGGATGAATTGAAGTTCCCCTAGTATAAAAGCTGTTGTTATTCTATGGACAACAGAAACCATTGCTATTTCACGGCCATCAGAAACTATCTTTATCACTCCTTTAAATTGAGTACCTAGATGGTAAAGTTTTTTAAATAAAAAGAACTATTTAAGCAGGTGGAAACACAGAAGAATTAAATTAAAAAATAAATTAAAAGCGTAGAGTAAATCTTTGGATACAGAAGAAATAAACACTATAATTTTGGTGAATAACATATACAGATTATTTTTTCTCACATTTTTCCAAAACTGTAAATGATAACAATAACTGTTTATTAATAGTGTTTGAATGTTAACTCCCAGGCTGATACTGTGCTAAATAAATCTAAATTTATTAGAACTTACTATATTAGGTGTAATACCATTCTGGCAAAATTTAGCAATTTCTTAGAAGGTGGATGACAGCAAAGTGAGATACTAATGGGCTTTGATGATTAGCTAAAATGTTTTCAGTTGGGTCAGTCAATGCAGGGAACTAATTGGGAACGGAAAAATTTCATGTTATAATAGTTGACGACTGGTAGAAGATAAGTTACCCAGACCATATATTCTGAATCCCCATAAGGAAATGAACTGTAAGATTGAATTTTTTTTTCCAGTAACAACCTACAGTGATTAAACAAATGTGGATTTGGTCCCACGGCTAATATCTTCCAAAAAAACCCAAATGAGAAATACCACTCTACATGTGCATATTTTAATGATGACCTCTCCTTAAAAAAATAAAATAAAATCAGCATGCTTTAGACAGTATCAATTCTGACTTTAGAGAATATCAGTTTAAATGAGAATTATGTCCTTGCTGCAATAAGCTTATTCAACATCCTAATTTGTCTTCCAACAGAAAACATTTAAGTTACCATATTAATTTCTTTTCCAAATTCTTAAGTATGATTAATGTTGTTTCTGTTTCTTGCTTAATAGGAGTTTCTAAAAGGGAGTCTTCTTGAGAATGCTTCAGAGGATATTTTCAAAGAACATACATCTGAAGCAAATTCTTTAAAATCTTTGAATACTGTTGTATATTAATGAACTAGTCTATTGATGGATATTTAGGTTGTTACCAATTATTCACTAAAACAATGTTGCAAAGAATATCATTTATGGATAATACCATGTAAGCATTTCTGTAGCAAAGATGCCAAGATTTGGACTCTTTATATCAAATAATATATAGATTTAAAATTTTTGCTAAAATCTTCCAAATTACTTAAAAGGTTGTGCATGTTTAATTTTCCACCGTGTGTGGAAGTGTTACCTGTAATTTTTCTTTTTTTTTAAGGATTTATTTATTTTATTACATATCTCCCCTCCCCCCCGCTGCGGCGACGCGCCAAGACTGGTCACTGCGCAGGCGCGGCTTTCCCCGCTTGTGGTCGGCTTCTGCTTCCATTCACGGCCGGCTCTCAGTTCGCGGGTGGCTGGCTGCGCTCCATTCGTGGGCGACCTGCCCTGCCCGTGGAGGCTTTGCCCTGTCCGTGGCAGCTTTTTGCCCTGCCCACGGTGGCTCTGGTCTGCCCATGGCGGCTTGCCATTCTCAAGGCAGTCTGCCCGCTAGGAGAGGTCCCCGGGAACCGAACCCGGGGCCTCCCATGTGGTATGCCGGCACCCTATCCACTGGGCTATCCAGCTGGCCCCTAATTTTTCAACAATTTAAATGAAAACAACTTCTTGCTTTATAGCTTTTACACTAAATACTTTAGTGTATAGCTTTTACACTATATACTTTACACTACCAAGGAAAACTTGCTCTACCTTATTACTAGAAAGAACATGACCTGTACACTTAACTTTAAAAATTTAACATGTTAGGATACTAATAAAAATCACCCCTCTGCTTGTTTATCCCCCAACTAAGAAAGGCTATTGCATGTTTTTAATTGATTCATTTGAGGTTCCACTATTACAATTGAATGGGTTACTTATGTGCTCTTGCAATGTACTAGCAAATCTCAAAATCTAACAGCTTCTGTACAATGATTTTGAATAAGCAACTATAGGAATCTTTTTCTCCCTCATGGCTTAGATATACTGATAATGTGAATACAATAAATGAATGTAAAGACATAGTCAAAAGTAAGAAGATAAAAGAAAATAACCTGGAAAAGTAAATTGGCAAGCTAAATTTTATGAAAAATAAATGGTGCTTAGAATCTTAACTAAAATTCCAACATGCCTGTTTTAGCTGCACACCATGTTTCATTAGGAAAAAAATCCAAATCAGGTCAAAATCAAAATCAAATCCAAATTAAGTCAACAGGAAGTTTGTTTTCACAATATCTATTGAACTTTAATAACATCATTTAAAAAGAAAAGGCCATGAAAGGGATTTCCCAAGTTAGAGCTTGCAGCTTGAAAGCATTTATATATAAAAAAGTTAATTGTAAATATGCAGTCTAATAATGAACAAGAGTCAAAGCAGTAATCAAAATTATTATTGATTTACTCCAGTATCAGAGAGAAAAAGATTAATGAATCACGTCTCGGCTGCTCTAGGGCTAATCTTTTTTTAAAATGCTTACAAATGTGGATTTTAAAACAATTTTGCATTTTGGATACTATCTGCACCCCTCACATGGTTGGTTCACTTCTTTATAATCCAAAATTTTAAATCCATACTTTTTTCATGGGCTTCAAGGTAGGCCCAGTTGCTGTTAAGTCTGGCTCAACCATAAACCTACCATAAACCCACCATAAACCTAAGGCCACAGACTTGTGGTCCAAGCCCACTGGCCTGGGGTACCCATGCTTTTGCAACACTTTATCTTTGGTGAGGTTATACTGCAATTTGAACAAAGCTGTGGATTTATGTGTGTAACAGCATTACCATCTGGATTTGCCAGGTTATCATTGACAACAGATCCAAATGCAAATCTACTCAAAGTATAGTGCTCCTTTATCAACTAAAGAAACTACCCAAGTAAGACAATGAGATATCAAGCTACCTGGTAAAGAGGAATTCAAGTTACCTGCTCAGTTGGCAGAAAAATGCCAACAGGTCAATTGTATAGTGTAGATAAAGCATCAGACCAAAGCTTTCTAGAAATAATTGTTTTAAGGTCATTGAATCACTGGAATGTGGCTCAGTTAGCAATAGTGTTGAAAAGACAAAGCATCTGCATGCCCCAGTAGGGAAGGGCATATGTCAAAACAGAGCCTGGCTTTGAGGCTTGATAATGTGGCAACTCAAAGATCTGCAGCCTGTTCTTCTGGTTGCATGTGTGGCAGCAAAAGAAAATGCAACTTGACTATAGCAAAAACACTTTTGAAAAAGCCACCACCTTCCTGGGAAATTACTTGTTTTTCTGGTCAATTTTGAGAAAAAAACACGAATGTTCATCTGTTTACATCACAGGATAAAAAACATAGTAAAGGTAAAGCAAAACAAGCAAATAAACAAAAAAAGAAACCAGAGAAGCTAATTGACTTGCTCTCAAGCCCAAATAAAATAGCTGAGCTGACAAGAGCACAGTTGTGTAACTACAAATTAATTAGTTAATTAAGTTCGAATCACCTACAATAAAATACAAATTCAGGACAGTTTCTAAAGATTCATTCCGTTTTTTTTTTTTCTTTTCTTTCCCACATGTTATTGAATCCACCAAAATTACCAACAAAGTTTTAAGGCCTGCTTATGTACTTATACATTATTTTAAATGTTATTTATTATTATACATTATATTTTCAAAGAATTTAGATATTCTGTGTTAACAGAAGGGCCACATACTTGCAAAAAATGACACCAATTTAAGAGAAAGAATATGTCATTCTCTGGCATTGTCAAGATGAAGGATGATTTAAACAAAAAATTTGAGGTGTCTACTCCTAAAACACAAGTGGATGTATTGGGCTAACAAAATTTTATGAATCCAAGCCATTATTGGTTTTAAACTAATTTTACTTACTCTGGTTCTAATTGCAAACTTGAATTGAAATCTGGCTTCCCATTTCTATGTTCCTGTAGAGAGAAAATGTATTACCTAATTGATTCACACATTCCAGCCCCTTTGTCAGTTATATTTCTTATTAGGTCAACAAATTGGTATTTTGTCACATGGATCAGTCTTTGGTGGGTTTGGCTAATATGATGCCTTCTCTTGAGTCTAATCATTTCTAGATGTGCAAGACAAAAAATTGCATTTTTGTATCATTTTATAGTTTATATCATGGATCATTTGCTAGCCCTTTATTTCCTCACCTAGATGCTTCCACTCCTTTGAGGTCTGGCACAGTCAACTGGCCTATTTAGAGAGCAATGTAGCCAGTCTTTCTCAAATTGTAGCATTATGTGTGTAGGTTGTAAAAATGTTGAAATAGAAACGATACCAACATGATTATACAGAAGATTTCTGAATGATGATAATGAATTTTGAAGATGGTGATGATAACAATGGGAGAGAAAATTGGCTGGAAAGGGGCGTGATGATACTTTCTGGAATAATGAAATATTTTATACCTTGTTTGGAATAGTATTTATACATATGTAAGCAACTGCCGAAACTCATGGAAGTGAATACTTAAGATCTTGAATTTTGGGGTCTGGATGTAGCTCAAGTGGTTGAGTGCCTGCTTTCCATGTATGAGGTTCTGGGTTCAATCCCCTGATACCTCCTTAAAAAAAAAGAAGAAAATATGTTGTATTTTATTTTATGTTAATTATATTTCAAGTCCTCAATATCTTCATTCAACAGAAGTATCTACAATATTCCTTGTACATAAATAAAACATTTTATGATGATTTGGATATAGACTGTGTAATTTGTAGCATAATTGTTTTAATAAGAACACTTTTGAGAAAGAAAATTAAAATATATTTTGTAAGTTCCCATTTTCACATTTTCTATCAATGCTTTTATTTTTTCCAAGTCATTTTGAAGTGCTCATATTTTGATTGTGGTATAAAATCAAATGATCAAATTTCCTTTTAAATGGCAATGTTAAAAAATTCCAATAAAGTAGCCTACCCTTTTGTATCTATTTTAATAGTTCAAGGGACTCTATAATCAAGCAGTATAACTTAGAAATTGCTGTTTTGCTGTGTGCAGAAATTTTAATTATTTCAAAAGATTTTCATACTCTATAAATACATTTATACAGGCAGCAATAAGGAATTCAAATGGATCAAGATATCTGTTATCTTGTAAGGCTTCTAGCATCTGCTGCAACTACTTTGAGTGAGTCTATGTTGTTAAAATGATCTCCATGTACACTTAGGTAAATACATAGCATACTTATAAGGAACAGAGTCTCATGCCCACTTAGAAAGCTAAACTCTTTAATGGGGATATAACTAAGTTCTTACACTTTGGTTCATAAGATATTGTGTTACATTTTTAAATGTATTTTCAAACCTTAGCTCTTTTTATTTTTCATTCAGTTTGCTTCAATCCTTTTTCTGCAATTTAAACATGGTAAGCATGTTTCCATCTCAGGCTGGTCCTTGCATTTCTCCCTGCCAGAGATGTTCTACTCCAAGATAACCTGCATGGCTCAGGGCTTCATTTAGTTCCACTGTTTATGCAAGTGTATGTTCCTCAAATAAGCTTACTTTGCCAGCCTATCTAAAATAGCTAACCTGCAATTCTCTTTTGCTTTACTCTGTTTTTTTGTAAATTTTATTTAATAGTACATATAGCTACCTAACATATCACACATTCATTTGCTTACTTAAAAATAAACTTTATAGTCTAAAAAAAATGAGAAAAAAATAGTCTTTAACTAAGTGTATGATATACATATATATTTTTTGTGGTAAAATGTAAATACCGTAAAATTCATAGAATTAAGGTATTACAATTGAACTATTTTGACAAATGTGTACACCTGTGGAATCCACGCTTCTCCTGTGAAGATACAGAGCACATCCATCATCCCAGAAAGTTCTCTTGTGCTCCGACCCAGGCAATACCCACCCCCACAATCAACAAAGGCTTACCAGTAGTCTGATTTTTTCAACTATATTCTTTTTTTCTGTTACAAAACTTTATGTAAATGGAATCATACTGAGTGTTGAGTGTATTATGTTTATGTTACATGCATATCCTGTATTGATATTATTTCCATTTTAATTAATGAGATCTGAAAAACCAAATATGAGAATGTTTTAAAACTTTTCATTAGTATAATAAACTACAGAACTCAACTATCAGTGAAAATTAAGGCCTTAGTAAACTTCATGGAGATTTAAAAAAAAGTTATCTATTGCAATTTTATATCCCATTATACTTAATTTCTTTCTTCATGTAGGTCTCAGACTTGAAATCTGGTTTCAAAAAATGATCTGCAAAATAGTTTGCTCTAATGTAATTTTAAATTGCTTTCTATATTGGAACTATTATGCTTGCAGAGAGCATGGGATTTTCAGCACAATATCTTGAAATTAGAAACAACAACAACTATGCTGAGAAAGTCAACACATAGATAATTTGGTGTGAGTACCAATAGTTTTACAACATTAAAAAATATATATTAAAAAATACCAGAAAATGAACTAAAATTGCAGTCTGAAGAAAAACTGTATAACAAATTTCATGCGTAATAACCATTCCATCATCTGTGATATTTAATCACATTTTTATTTGCTCTTGACTGATGGCTATAGAATTACTCATTTATGAATTCATGGGAAAATTTTGTGGCACAAAACTCCTTAGAATCAACTTATCTTTCATATTTGTAAAAGAACAGAGATATTTATTTTTCTAAGATATTAATATCAATAGCACACTAGGGTGATTACTTTAGTTAACTTATTTTAAAGTGCTGCATTTCAGTAAGCAGATGTTGGGGGAATTAGCATTAGGCTTGCTGATTGTGCCAAAATATATTCTCAGTGGAGTTTATCCAAAAGGAACTACAGCAACTTTTCCCAGCCCAGAGTTGGTTTTGGGGGATTCTCAGATCATGTAAGAAGGTGAAGACTTGGACAATAGGTCTGACTAGAATCATTTCTACTCCCTGAAGATCCCAAGATTTGGCAACACTAGACAGAGGAACCTTAAAAAGAGAAGTGAGAGAATTATGCCATGAACTAATCTATCACATGCAATAAGAGTATTTTTAGAGCATCTTGCCTAGGACTTTAAGATACACAAAAGTCATACTAGCAGATTGCTTGTAGTTGGTAATCTCAGTACATACCCAGGAGTCTAAGAATATGCTGTATTCTAACACTCTGAGTTTTTAAATAATATCTATAATTCAAGGGCCATAAACTAAACTCCAGATGGAGTTGAAGGCCCAGTCAGGCTAATCTTTCATAAACAATACAATCTTTTTGCCAATCCAACAAGATTGCCTTTGTGTTGTGTGTGTATCTTACTGTCCTGGGAATGGGCAATGGGTGATGGGTGGGGATCCATTGACATGATGAAACAATTACAAGTGCTGAATAGTAGTGTCATATAGAACATTATTGTAGCCTGAGGCAAAAGGAGAAATACGTGTTAGCATATACACATGGTTAGGTGTTTTTAAAAGATTTTTTTTTCAAAAAAAAGGTTATTTTTTCCAGAACATTAAAGTAGTTGGAAAATAATGAAAAAGTGATAAGTAGGATATTAAAACATATCACACTATTTTAAAGTTTAAATATTTCATTTATACCCCAAATAGGATTTATTATAATTTTGCTTTTCTGACATTAATGGAAGCAAACTGATCAATATTTTCAGTCTACTTTTTTGCTTATCTCATTTCAAATTGATATAAATGCTCTTTAACATATTCTCTTCACCAACTGATGATCTTAAATACATTTTATTTAACATCAATTTATTGATCCTGCCTGTGGCAGCTAAAATTATTTTATGAATCCCCCAAAAAATAAATACCACGTTTGTGAACTAATCTATCCCTCTGGGTTTGATGCCTTTCTATTGCACTGAATTCAGTTGAAGGGCCTTTGATTAGATTAATTTATAAGATCAAATTAGGGCTTTTGATTGGACTAGGTCAGTGAGGACTGACTCAGGTTGAGTCTCCGCCCCCTTGCTGGGTCTGATATAAACAGAAATGCAGAAAGAGACTCAGACACAGGAAAAGGGAGCTGACATGTTTGATCCTGCCATGTAAGAGAGAGGATCGCTTAAGCACAAAGCCGCAGGAGTCTGGGCCCACAGAGAAACTCTAGAGGAGATAGTGAGCCCAGAGGGAAAAGCTGAAACCTCTGCAGTGATCAGCGGCCATCTTGCTTCATCATGTGGCAACATGCCAGGATCACAGGAGCTGACTTTAGTTAGAAAGTATCTCTGATGGAACCTCAGTTTGGAATTTTCACAGCCTTGGAACTGTAAGCTTTTACCCCAAATAAATACTCTTTATAAAAGCTAACACATTTATGGTACTTTATATCTGCAGCCTTTGGCAAACGAATATTTTCTTTAAAATATTGTTGTGCTGTTTATTTTGGATTTTTAAAAAATATTGCATTAAAAGATTTGTCATGATTATTGAGTAATTTGTTTTGTTTTGTTGGATATTCCCTTAAATTTTGCACTCAAAAGTGAGTGCCTCATTCACCTCACTTAAATACGAGTTCTGGTGATGAGTTCTAAGATTTGACTTTGGATTGTGAGTACCCAAATTAGAGTGAAGGTAGTCATCAGAAATAAGGAGATAAAGGAACTGAGAGGACAGTGTGTCAAACAGATTCTCTATGTGATAGTAATGGTACCAGGAGGACTTGGGATAGAGAGGAAGAACTTTGAGCTTTGATTTTGAATGTGGAGGAGGTTCTAGGGAAGTTGATAGATGCATGCTGTGGAGAGGAGCCTCAAAAGAGCA
>PVKH010005661.1:0-21799 GCA_004027955.1 Chaetophractus vellerosus | reverse complement strand
CAGGCAGCCGTTCCCTCGCGACGCTTCCCCTCCCCCCGCGGCTGTTCCGCCGCCTCGCCTCCCCTCCCCCCGGCCGGAGCTCACTGTCTCCAAGATGGCGGCCGTGTCAGTTTGGGGCATCTCCGCGGTCTGGCTCGGGGCCCCGCGATCCCGGCTCTCTTCACCCCCGGTAAGTAACCGAGGGGCCCCTCCCGGCCGCCCCCGGCCGCCGAGCCCGAGGCTGAGCCGCTCCGGGGCCCGCTCCGCCTCCTCGCGGGGTCGGCGGGCCGCTGCAGGCCCAGCCGCGGCCTGCGCCGCCTCCCGCTGCTCTGCGCCAGGCCTCGGGCTGGGGCGCCGCGGCCGCCCCCTCGCGCCCAGCCGGCGCCCGGCTCCCCCCGCCTCCGGGGCTCGCGCGCCGCCGGCCGGCCCCGCACTCGCGGGCCCGGCACCCCCGCCGCCCGCCGGCCGGGCCGGGCCCGGGGGGAGCCGGCGGGTGAGCGGCCAGCGAGCGGCCCAGGCCGCGGAGCCTCGGGCTGGGCTGTGCCGGGGAGCTCGCCTTCCCTCGGGGGCGCGCCCACCGCCCCGGCCCCACCTGCGCCCGGCCGCTCGCCCCCGGCCCTGCCCCGGCCCTTCTCCCCGCGCTGCCTGGCGCTTGCTCTGGGCTCTCCCGCCCGGTGCGCGGGGAGCTGAGCGGGGCTGAGGCGGCCAGCGGGGGTGACAGGCTGGTGGGTGTTGTGGTGCGGAGGCGGCAGCACGTGTGGTGTTGTGTCTGTCGGGCTGTCAGCCCCGGCTGGGGGAGAGGAAGCGGCAGGCTGACTGTCAACCTTCGGCCGGTTTAGACCGGAGCTGCCCGACCTGTCAGGCTCCCCTGGAAGCTTGCGTGCCCCTCACGCCTCCTTGGAACCCGACTCCGCCGAGTTTCGTATTTGGAGGAGCTGAGGATGGGAGTGTGTGTTGCTCTTAACTCCTTCACGTGATTTCATTGTTAACTTATTCCTCCGTGTCTGGTTCCGTCGAATGGGAACGGCGAAGCCACCCGTTGGCAAGCTTGCAGGGTTTTCCGTTTCAAGTTTTTAAAGTTGCTCGCACTTTAAAAAGAGCGTGGAGATGTGTTCGGGAGTGTGGTATGGGCACCGGGGAAGGACTCTGGAAGGCGAGCTGTGATTTCTCTAGCCGCCGGTGTACTTTCAGAGAGTTGATGTTCAAGTCTGCAGGCGCTTTACTTTCTGAAGACCCGGTGACTGCCGAAAATCCCGGCCGGAGAGACGAGTAACTGTCATTCATTCTTTTTTTACCTGCGAGCTTTATCAATTAGGACATTCCCAGCTTCTTAAGCTCAGGCTGTAGCTTCTCATTTAGTTTAGCGTTAATGTCTACATAATGAACTTTCTTGGAGTATTACTATGATTTCCATCCTCTTGAGACCCTCATCACAATGAGGCATACCTCTCCCACAAGGGGCCTTCTTTTTAGCCAGCTAATTTAAAAATAAATCTTGGCTCAGGTTTGAATGTTTGTGCCAACCTGTTCTTACCTATCAGTTAAAGCACACTCTCCTAATACTTATTAGTTTTCTTTTTTATTTTAATGTCACTCTTAAGAATAGTTTTTGTGGGAGCTATTTTTTTTTTAGCCTTGTTTATGTTGTGATGTAAATGCTTCTGAAGAATAAGAACAGAGATTCTTAAAAAAAGAAAACCAAAAAAAAAAAAACAAAACCAAAACAAAAACAAACTTAAGGTAAATTTAATTTTTGGAGGCATAGGAATTATTTAGACTGAGAATTCATTATTCAAGTTAATTTATAAAATTTGTATTTGTGTATGAAGGAAGATTCACTTTGATCCTAGAGAAACAATTCTTGTTTATATGTTTGTATTTTATTCATTAATGTTCATGTACAGCAGATGCACAGCAATCAGGCAATCTCGAATTCAAATTTTTATGAGATCCAACAGCCAATAAATATTTTTCTGTACTGTTCTTTTGATAGGTAGTGTGTGCACTTGACCTCAGTAACCCTCAGCCTCTCTCATTTCTAGTTTCTCTATCTGTAGATTGGCTATGAACAGTTTTACCGTTGTTACTCCTTCAAGTGTATGGATGTTAGTATTTTAGTTTGGGTTAAGAGATCAAGGGTGTATTCTTAAAATTTGAATGAAATTGGATTAATTTGAATTCCATAAGCACTTTTTTCACACTTGGCTATTTTCAATGTTATTTTTGTTTCCATTTGGAATATTTAAGGTAATATTGTACAGAAAGTATGAGCTTGGACTGTGTAAATTGTATTTGATGTTTCTTTTCCTATTTGAAAGTTAAATTTTTCTTTGTGGTTGTCTATCTTATTGACTGTTTTTATCCAGTCTGAATGTCTGGAATTTTGAAAGACTAAAGATTCACTGTTACTTTCATTGCAGGATTCTTTCTACTAATCCAGTTACTATTGAAGTGCTGAATAGTTTCTTCTTGGGGAAAGATGTCAAGGAGGAGTTGCAATTCATAGACCGGTGAGCAGAGATTGCAAGAGTAAAGAATAGCCAGCACCCCTCGGGGTGGTTGGAGCCTGGGGTCCTTCTAGAACATCTCATCTTGTTTCTTCATTGTATCCTAATTATCCTTTTTTTTTTTCCGTTTTCTTTTTTACTCCAATGGCTTACATACGTGATTGTTTTAGAATGTTGATAGAAACATCTTAAAACTCTTACAGCTGCTCAATAAACAATTGCTATTTTATTGCCTTAAAAGAGTAGGATGTTTCACTTGTTGATTATTTACAATGGGCCTTGATAGAAAAGTGACCTTATTTTAATTGTTTTTTTTTTTTTTTCAGGCATAAGATACACATTTTCTAATGTGAAGCTGGAACTGAGATGTTCTGGAGTTCTTACAACTTTATGGAGAGACCCAGGTGTGGTGCTGTTAAGAAATTTATTGGAAGTGTGAAGACATTTCAAATAATAGGTTGTTTTGGTTTCTAAAATAAAGGTGGGAAGCATTCTATTTTGTGAAAGGAGGAAGGACTCAGGCCAGAAAACTTGTATGCTATGGTTAACTGGTTCCCAGCCTCCGAGAATCTTGTTTTCCATGGTGTGAAACTTACTCAGCATCAGGATAAGGGATAACGACTCTATGGATATACAGAATCCTTCACCATGGTAAAACTCGCTAACCCGCTGTACACGGAGTGGATTTTGGAGGCCATCAAAAAAGTGAAGAAGCAGAAACAACGTCCTTCGGAGGAAAGGATATGCAATGCAGTGTCTTCATCCCATGGCTTGGATCGTAAAACTGTTTTAGAACAATTGGAGTTGAGTGTTAAAGATGGAACAATTTTGAAAGTCTCAAATAAAGGACTCAATTCCTATAAAGATCCTGATAATCCTGGGCGAATAGCACTTCCTAAACCTCGAAACCATGGAAAATTGGATAATAAGCAAAATGTGGATTGGAATAAACTGATCAAGCGGGCAGTTGAGGGATTGGCAGAGTCTGGTGGCTCAACTTTGAAAAGCATTGAACGTTTTTTGAAAGGTCAGAAGGATGTGTCTGCGTTATTTGGAGGCAGTGCTGCCTCTGTCTTTCACCAGCAGTTACGATTGGCTATCAAACGTGCCGTTGGCCACGGCAGACTTCTTAAAGATGGACCTCTGTATAGGCTCAACACTAAAGCAGCCAGTGTGGACGGGAAAGAGAGTTGTGAGTCTCTTTCCTGTTTACCTCCAGTGTCACTCCTTCCACATGAAAAGGATAAGGTAAGAATGGTATATGGCTCAAGGTTCATAGAGCTGATGATATAAGATTCTACAGATTCAGGTTTCTGGGCAGTTACATTTGGTCAAGTATGTTTTTGGGGGCATTTGTGGTGTGATCACCTCTGTTTTTTTATTGGTGAGTTCTAGCTGTGAGAACTTAATAGATAGTAATTGTTTTGGATATTTTGAAATATTTCAAGCCTAAGATTCAAAGTGTAAAATATTAACCTACCTGAAAGAATATATTTAGATTAGAATAAAAAAGGAACATACAACCTTAATACTTTTAAGTAAAGGTTCTTATAATACCTCACTGCTGGAAGTTGATGAGTAGCCACATGCTGGAGACTTGTACTTTTTCCTTTTTTTCATTTTGTTGCAGGTAGTCATTAGACAGAATGAGACTGATCATCATGACCAGTAGTAGTAGCCAAGCGAACTTAGCAATTTTGTTTCTGCCATTCATGTTCCAACTTTCTGTCACGTACTGCAGCTTTGCATATGATGAAGTCCTAAATGTTATTTATGTGGATCAGGAATACATGGTATCCTGTATTAGTAAAGTTCTGGAGAGTTGGAGTTGTGAGACATAGATTGTATACTTTCCTTTACTGCATGCTTTATGCTGTTATTTTGTGCATCCGAAAGTATTATCTTTTTAACAGTAAATTCTGGCCTGTAAATAAGATTTTCAGGGATGAGGAGAGTTTTGTTAGGAAATTTTTATATTGACCTGCTGTCCTAGCTGTAAGTTTATTTCATGTGCTCTGAATTGTAGTTCTGGGAAGAGTGAAAGCACTTTAAATTGCTGTACACCCTAGTATAGATTCGTAAAAGAATCTTTTCATTTTGCTTAAGATCATGGGTGCTGCTTCTGGAATGAGAAGATAGTAAAGTTAACACTGGCTGCACTTAAAAAAATATTTGAGATTTGATCTAAATTTAATACAGTTGTTCACAGCCCACTAAACCTGTAGTTTTATGCCTAAATAACAATAGAAAAATTAACATTATTTTTCATTGATGGAATTTTTAGACTTAAAAATTCAGTTCACTTTGCCCTGTGAATTTATCTTATGATATTGTCCTTAAAATGATTCTGATAGTCATGAATTGATGGAGAATCCCATTCATAAATGGCATTAAATTAAATATGGGCAAGTAACTATACTGTTCAGTGCTGTAAGGACTCTTGTCTATAGGGACTGTTTCTTGATCACATGTGGCTGAAGTAAAATATAACGATTCCTACTACTGTTAGCAAATAATAGAACAGATTAACTGCATGTAAGCAACAGGAAGTAGTTTATAGCTAGGTGGATTCTGTACCTTACCTTTTTATTGGGTGAGTTCTTTTATAACACCTGGGCATTGGCTTTTGTAATAAATTTCCTTCTTTGAATTTGATGTCTTAATTTTTTAAAAAATCCATAAATAAAATGTCACTTGTGCATATTTTTAAAACGTAGTCAATCAATATAATACAGTGTAGGACAAATCAGAGTTCTAGAATCCTGGGATTTTTTGAGAGGGACCTTGAGAACCATCTAGTCCAACAGTCCTTATTTTGCAGCTGTGCTGAGGCTATTGCATAGCATCTTTTCATTAAAAAAGTTTAATTCAGTAGAGATCTGGTTTACTTTGGATAAAAATACTTATTTGGCTACACAGCTTTAATATTTTGTGTTTATGTTTACTATATAAGTTAATTGAGGTAAGTAAATTTGGATTATACATTTGGGAAAATTGAGTTTCTCTGAGTAGATCTCTGTATATCTTGGTTGCATTGGAAAATTAGTTTCATGATAATATTTTGAAGTCATTGTTGATGAGATCTGGTCTGTGTTTTAAATTGGAGTCTTATTTTCAGTAGTGAATTTCCTGAGTGACATTCCTCATAATAGAGAATTCTACAGCAAAGAATTATTCCCCCTCTTAAACAGATTATATGTTTGCTTCTTTTATTGTATATTATTTACTTTCCTTCCTCTTCTTCAGTCTGCCCAATCAGTTCCGATACAGAATTGATTGGTTTGTTCTGAACCTAGATATTCTCAAAATATTTATCTAATATGTATTTGACAGTGATGGAGAGAAGAAAGGTGTAGGCCGGAAATAGTTTTACTTTTAGGCATTAATTAATTCAGCAAATAGATACCGATGACCTTCTGTGGGCTAGTACCGAGGACCTTCTGTGGGCCAGACACTGTTTAGAACTGAAATGGCATTATCTTCTCTGGAATGCTGTTGTTTCTATTGGCTCAATCAGCTGTGGGGTGAGAGAGAAAATTCACTGACAGTATGGAGTGACTAGAACAAATAAATTCCTCTTAACTTTTTCTGTGTCAATTCTAACCTTTTAAAAAAATTTATGATATTACCATTTGGAAGAAACTATAGATTTTCAGCCACTGAGTGGCTTGTTTTCTTTCCAGGGAGGTCATTTGTGGAGAAATATTTTCAAGAGTTTTGTAAAAACATTTGAATTTTAGTGTATTTTCACTTTAGTAAGTAGTGAGGAGACTCCATGGGATACTGTGATGTAAAAGTTTTATGTTGTTATAAGAGAATGTTTTGAGCTAGCTTTAGGGTATGGTAATTTGTGTTGGTTTCATTTATTTAACATGAACATATGTTTACTATATGCCAGGCATTAATTGCTTTGCATATTAACTCATTTAACTCTCACAACCCTGGAGAGGCAGTTTTTCTTACTTTACAGGTGAAGAATCTGAGGCAAGGAAGAGGTGCAGTAACTTATCTAAGCCCTACAGCTAATAGGTGGCAGAGCTGGGATTCGGATAGTCTAGGTCCAGAGTCTTTGTAACTGCTATCATCTACTGGCTCTTGAGAGTTGCTACCTATAATGCCTATCCGTGCACTCAAGTACAGAATTGTGAACATCTTTGGTATTAGCTTCATAGTTCCTAACTGTGAAAGGACTTTTTTTCCCCCCTTTCCTCTCTCTCTTTGACTGCTTGTGTCTCCTTTTTCTGTCATAGACTGAATTCCAAAGCTGACTTTGGACTAGTGATAATAATGTATCAGAAACCAAAGGTTATGAATCATCTAGTTGTATACACCTGAGGTCCATAAAAAAATATAGAGTTTAGTCTAATGCCTTTTGTTGTTTTCTTATAGATAATTTCTGCACATATTTTCATTTCAGTTGTCACGAAAGTTTTTTGATGGGCAGTTTGGAGATTGGTTGCATGGCTACAATAGAATGCTTTCACTTGGGATAAAGTGATAAAATGTTGTTTCCCTTGAATTGGGGGGGGATATGGATGAGAGGAGGATAGTATGTAACTGGCTTAAATAATAACTTTTTTCTTGAAAATTTCTTTCTGAAATTTTATACATAATATTATAAGATCATTTGTTCATTTACATTATTATTATTCATTCAGCAAGCATATGAGTGCCTACCATGAACAGTGCATTTTGGCTTTAGGTCCTGTGGAGTATTAAGGCAGACAGCATAGAGTTGTTGAATAAATTTTTTCTGAACCCTTTTAAGTTCATGAAATATAAGTTTTATTTATTTTTTTGTACATTCATTATTACTTTTTCATAAGGCATCGTGAATCTCTGTGAAATAGGTGTTTCTTGGGTGAAGCTGTTTATTTGAGATAGTGATGGTCCAGTTTAAAAAATTATCTTTAGACAGGGTTGCAGAAGGATCCACTCCCCTTTCAAGAGTAATTTTCACCTTGATTTCAAACCTCTGGGTTCATTTTATATACTTTAGCAGCTTTAAAGATGTGGTTATTATCAGGGAAACTGTTTACTTGAATATATAGTTCATGCCTTATATTATGAGTCCAGAAAAATATACTCTTTCATGGTAATCAGCCAAATCATTAAAGGGTTGTTTTTCTGTGGAGTAGTATTTTGAAACAGAATTATAATTTGCTGAAGCATTCAGTTGGAAAGGGAAGAGAAAGTATTGTCAATTAATGTTATTGTTTGGGTTCTTACCAGCTTGGTAACCTGGAACAGGAAGCTCAAGTGATAGATAAATCTATAGCTTTTTAGTGTAAGTTATGCCTCAATACAATAAACTAGAGCCCAATTATTTTATAATAATTATAAAATAGAGTCCAAATTATTTTGTTTTACTGGCATTTGGTATTTTAAATTCATAGAGTAAGTGGGGCTTTGACAAGCACTTAGATTTTTGATGGAGAAATATTGATTAGAATGGAATATGGTTTTCAAGTTACTGAGAGTTAAGAGTGATAACTAGGGACTGTGATTTTTTTTAAAAAAAGTTGTGGATCATGAGGGAATAATCCTCCTCTCTCCCAATTTAAAGCTCTGTTTTACATTTTGTGTTTGAATAGTGATATAAGAAAATTATTTTTAAGTGTAAACTTGGTAATTTCAATTTCAGATAGCCTGTTGCTACGATACTTTATATATATATATATATTTAAAAGGGCAATGAATGGTAGCTGTCCACGTTATTAAATTTGGAGATGTGCTGACTACATGACAGAATGTTTGTCCATTTTGGAAAAAACCAACCTTCTTAAAGCAAAAGATGCTATAAAGTTGAGAAGAAATAAATTAATAGTAAATACTTGGAAAAAGCTGTTAATTTTTAGAGTTTTACAATTCCTTATGTGAGAGCATGCAAGCAATTATATTTTATAGTGTAATTATTGAGGAACTTACTTAGATTGCAAATTTTAATTCTTATAGAGAGAATGGAGGATGATGTCAGCTTTATCAGTCTTCAAGTATAGAAGGATTGTTCTGGAGAAAATTATTCTAATCATATGTACTTGACTTTATTTTTCACAATAATGGCAAGGATGCAGTGACAGATAATGTAGATTTTGTAGTGTTACTGGGTTTGCAACTGATTGAATTCAATAATTATGTTTTTTATACCTTTCTTACATCTTTATTTATACCATTTGGTGGTAGCTCAAATGTGCTGGGTCTTGAGGAGACACTGGCTAGAAATAAAAATGTGTTACTAACAAGTCATTGAAGGGGATTAATTGTAAATGTATTTAGGGATTGACTTTGTCCCAGCAGACTTTTTTTTTTTTTTTTAATATTATAGGCACATTCATTAATTACTTAGAAAATGAATTAAGTTTATGAAGACTTCTAACATGTTCAGTATCCTTCTGCATATGATCTAGAATAGAAGAGATATTATTATATTCATCAGGTATATAGGTACAGCACTTAATATTAATCAGTGCACAAGTTCCTCTTTGAGCTACACTTAATAGATCTAAGCTCCGGGTTTGCAGTACCATACATGTTGTTCCTTCATGGGAGCAGGCCATAATGCCAGTTGTCAGACTTGTTCTTATAAACAAAACCCAGAAATTTAAAAATAATTCAGGCGGAGATACATTGTAATGCAAATTAGTTTGAATACAATCAACCCTTCAGGTATTTTGTGGTCTTTTAGTTAGCCTATGAACTTAGTGTTTCTTGGTAATATTGAGCCTGTGATACACCTGAAACCTTGAAGTACTACTCAGCTCCATCTACAGCAGGGGTTCTTAACCTTTTTTTGTTCCACAGACCCCTTTACCAGTCAGATGAAAACCATGGACCCCTTACTATGTCCACACTATACTGTGTATTATTTAATAAATAGATCACACCCTCACCAACACGTCCCCACAAGAATAATATTTTTTTGAATTTCAGTTCAAGCTCATGGACCCTTGTTAAGAACCCCTGATCTACAGCAACCTCTGGTTTAGCCATTGCTAATCAAAACTTCAGTATCTGACTGATACATACAACCTAAGACGTTTTTCTTATACTTACTGTTACTAGCACTTTTCTCTTTCCTGGGCTACTGTCTAAAAAATTGATGAAATAATGGAAAGAAATTTATGAAGACATCAAATACCCTGAATTGTTTTGGGCACAGAGATCTAGGGGATCCAACCATCTTAACCTCCTCTTTTCCTTTGCCCTGTATCAGTCGGCTAAGGGAATGTAAGCAGTTGCTTGTAGAAACCTATTAATAGCTAACATTTGTTAAGGGCTAATGATGTGCTGGGTAGTGTTCTAAGTGCATTAACATGTAGTTTCTTATTGAATTCTCAAAAGAATTCTACATGGGTAAATTCTTCAGGCATAGTATATTTATATAATAATTTAATAATGTTTACTAAACAGTTTTCTTGATGGCTTTTCATAAAAAAACCCAAACAAATGGAAAATGGATGAAAGAAATGTAAAATATAGTAAATGTCTTCTTATCCTTGCTGCCTAGTTTTTAATTTAGTTCATCCTGGACATAGGGGCCAGTACTTTTTTACATTGCTCTTTTCTTTAATACTGCGAAAGCTAATAGAGAACAGATAACAGGAATGGCTTGATGAATCTGGGAAAGAAAATTATATTTCAGATTTCTTAAGGTTGTGAGAGTCTCCTTGCCATATTAAAAAAAATTTTTTTTTATCTTTCCATTTAGAATATTGTAGAAAGTGTATCTTCTATACTGACTTGGTTCTTCATTCTGAAAGGACTGAATCCAGGCACAAAGTTTGCTGGTTAAAGCAGAATTATTTAAAAAAAAAAAATTATAGTAAACTCAAGAGTTAAGCTTTTTAAAATTACAATGATGACTGCTTTTCATGCTGTGATTTAAATTTTTTTTAAAGAAACAAATACATATTAAATATAGGAATTATTAAGAACCCATACTTATAAAGTTGTTTGCCAGTTGGCCACTTAGGCCCGGAGTTAGTTCACAAAGGATCAGCAGCAGATGAATTAGACCAGTAGCGACTTTACCCTTCTGCTTGTCCCAGCTGGAGCAGGATTAGGATTCATTTGGCTGCAGCTGGTTCCCAGGAAAATGAAGGCAGTTCCTTCTGGTTTTTTCCTTTGACAGGAAAGTCATATAGTTCCCAACAGATGGTTTTCATCAGCACTGTACATAACTCTGTAAATTCAAGTCCCAAAAATTACTTTTAACTTCATTAGGGAACAGGTGAAGAAGCAGTTCATAGTATGTTACTATTTTGTTAAGCATTGAAATTAAGCATAGAGATTATAGTAATGTAGCATTTAAATTTGCAGAGTGCCTTTCTGGGTCAAAATAGTTTTTAACTGCGAGCAATTAAAAAAAAAGTGACCTGCCAAGATAAAAAGTCTGGCTGTAGTGTTAATTGAGGTATATTTTGTAGTTGAATTATATTATGCTTACAAAGTAGAGATACATTCTTTAATATAAGGAATAGAATTTTCTGCATTTTAGGATTTTGAGCCAATGGCAGTCTTGGATCACGGTGATTCTTATCTTATTTCACAAACAGGAATACTAAGGGCCAAAGAGATTTAAATGTCTTTTCCAGTGCCACACAGTGAGTTAATGACATTTGGGAAAAGTGATGAGGTTCTTCTCAGTTCTTTGTTTTTTTCATTATGCTGTAGTACTGCTTAAAGTATTAGAGAACAGTAAATATATAATAATGTAATTAGAACTCTCTTCTTCCTTAAAGGAAACCATAGAATAAACCCTGGTCTAGGGAATTTTTGTGGTTTTATTAATCAGAGATACATAAATCTGCTTCATTAAAAAGGTGTTTGAAAAGAGCTATACGGTCTTGTTAGCAACTTGAAACAATTTTTGGGCCAAATTAGAGGAATTAAGAAAGTTTTTGATTGTTTTTAGCTAATTGTTAGAAGAAGAATATGCTGAGCTACTTGACTGCTGGAAGAAAAAAAGTATTCGCCTGAGTATTGCAAGAAGTGTTCACTTACAATCAAGTCTGACTTTTCAGTAGGTCTACAACACAGATAGCCTCAGAGCGACTTGGATATTGGTTAGAACTCAGATAAAGATAGAAAGGTACAAGCTTTTCTATTAATGAAGTCATTCTTATTGAAGGTATTAAATATGGATGGACCAGGAATGTGTATTCTAGCACTCCATGTTGTATATACATAGTCTCTTCATTCTGGGAGCAGCTTGAGAGATTTGTGATATTATCAGTAAACAAACCTTACAGGGAATGGTCTTTATGACTAGGAGTTCATCTGTACATTGCTTTTACTTTGTCATAAAACTTAGCAAATACAGATTAAGATTGAGGGCAGTTATTTGTGAAATAATTGGGTAATTTTTATGATCATTGGTAAAACTTGGAGAAAATAAGTGATGTGAAAGAAAATTGGGAAGCTAAAATTTTTTTGTATGTGTGAAAGAAGACAGCTGATTGTTTTGTACTTTACTTTTTGTGCAGACGAGGTGAGTCCATGTATGTGGGGGAATATGCTTGTATTATAGGCTGCTTTTTTCTTTTTCCTCCAGGGAATTGTGAACTGTCGTTGACCTAGAGAGCTACTGTTAGTTAAGTGTTGGTTTTCAATTCTTTTCTGCTTAGTAGAGGGCAGGTTTTCCTTTTTTCTTAGTCATTGGCTACAGTGAAGTATTGAACTCTTTCTGAGTTTTCCAGAACCTGTGACACAACTGTTGGAAATATTATTACTATATTTTGTGTTGAGGGTGATGTACTTTGGTGATTTCCCAATTTTTCTCTAAAGGACATCATTAAATATCTGATTTAGTATTTAGGTCCTCTTTCATCATTTTCCCTGCTTTTCTTATTTTCTTTTCATGCCAATTGATAACATAAATCTAAAGCCCTGTCCTTTCTAAAGCAGTGGTTCTTAACCCTAAATCTACTTTAGAATCAACTGAGAATCCTTAAAAAATAAAAACCAAGCCAATTAAATTAGACTAGCAGTAGGGTCCTGTTTTTTTCTTTTTCTTTTAAATTACAGTTTCTGAATCGAAGTGCAGCCAGGATTGAGAACCACTGCTCTAATGATTAGAACCAGTATCTCTGTCTGTAGTGAAAACTGGCTGAGGGGGAGGGAGGGACAGCAGAAGGAGGTTCTTTTTTTCCCCTTTGTTCTTCTTTAGAGAAGTTGTAGGTTTACAGAAAAATCATGCAGAAAATACAGAGTTGCCTTATGCCCTCCCATATACAGTTTTCCCTATTATTAACTCTTTGAATTAGAGTGTGAAGCAGTTTCTTTTTACCTAACAATTGAAACTCAGACAAATACATGAATCAATATACTTTACTCCCTCTCTTGACCACAGTTTGGACCCTGAACAGTGTATTTCTGGAAACCCATATTCATTTGATCATAGTTATCCTAATCTTCCACCTTCCTCTCACCTTATTCCCACTGCACCTACTATGATCTCATCAAGGTCTCTTGGTATGTAGTTTGGGAAAAGTTCCCCAGGCGATTTTGATGGGTGCCCCTGCCCCCAAGTACCTTTCTTTTAATCACTTGGCCTTACGGTTCATCACTTAAGTTTGAAATTAAGCCAACAATTCCCCTCCCCCCTCCTTATGGGCTATTTTATCATTTAGGAGGAAGTCGCACAAGCATGTAGCATGTGGTGGGGTGCCACTTACATGTTTGTGGCCATTAATCTCAGCTCTACCCTCTGCTTGGGGATATGTGTCCATGTCTGTAGTCTGTTCTTTCTGCAGCTTCATTCAATGTTTCCTCCAACCTTGTTGCCATTTTATTTTCAGCAGACACTCCTATAGCCTCCTTCATAGAGAGAATAGAATCTATCTGGCCATGTGAGCTCATTCAATTTATGCTCCTCCATCCCAGCCTAAATACACCTGTCTTATTGTACTCCCTTTGCAACCTTTTCAGAGGACATTGAAAGAAATGTATCTAAGGCTAATCTCTGTTTATGTGCAGGATCCTGATCCTATTCTTTACTGCCTCAGGGACCTTGTTCTATTAATAATCTCAATCTTTTGACTGTTTGATATCTTTCTCATTTTCATGTCTTACTCCTTAGCATACTGAAGATTTTCACATCAAGTTAGAGGAAAAAGAAACAAACAAACAAAAAAACCACTCTATATCTATCTATAGCCCCATCTCTCTTCTTTTCTAAACTTCTTGAATAAAAGTGTCTATATTCATTCCAACCTGCATCAATCTGACCTTTGGTCTTAGGGCATCATTTGAAACTGCTTTGTGGATAGTTTCAGTCATTATTTTACCTGACCTCTCAGTAGCATTTAGTACTTGTTGCCCATTCTTTTCTCCTTTGACCTCTCCCCCTCCCCTCACCCACCAATCTTTCTTCTTTTGGGGAGAGGGGCACATTTTTAATGGTTTTATTTAATGGAGATAAACTTGCAAATGAGCTCCCTCCCTCATTTTCTTTGTGGTACAGCCTGGTTTGGGGATTGGTAACTCTGATAGCCAGCTGGGCTGTCCTTTCCTCGATGTCGGCTTTGTGGTTCTTGGAAGAAATGTTGTGAGCAATCTGAGCACAGTAAGATTTGTTTTGTATCAGCAACACTTCAAGCTTCTTGACACTGTGGTCCAGGAACTTTTGGAAGCCACTGGTCAATATGTGCTTCTTTTTCTTTTGCTTCTGTAACCAATGTTAGACATCAAGATTTGACCTGTGAATCTTCTCTCCACCCTCTTTTCATTGCCTCTGGTTTTCTGCCAGTTATGCTTCATTTTGATGTATTTGGCTTGTGCCAGATGAACGTCTTGGTCCTCTTTCTGACCATCTTGGGCTTCACTGGGGTGGTGGAGGGGCCTGATGGCAGCCATGATGCTGGGTAGGAGATGGCTGCCACTGCTGTAGGTAGTGCTGGGGAAGAGAGAAGGCCAACACTATTTTAATCAATCTCTTCTCCCTTCCACCTGCTACTCTCTTAGTGCAAGTCCTCATTCTTTCTTTCCTGATTTATTTTAGTAACTTTCTCATTGGTTTTTCTTCCTCCAGTATCATCTCACTCTAATCTACATTATTGCCAAAAGTGGTCTAATTAAGAAATGATTAAGAACCAGACCATTTGGGTTTGATTACACTCTGCCATTATTGCTTTCTGACCTGGGGTAATTTGCTAAACCTTTCTTTGCCATATTTCTTCCTAAAACATGGGCATAATATATTGCCTATCTCATAAAGAAATTATGAGAATTTAATTAGTTAATATAGTTCAGTGCTGTCCATCAGAACTTGTGTGAGGATGGAAATGCTTTCTTTGTACTGTCCAATATGTAGCCACTAGCCACATGTGGCTGTTGAGAATTTGAAATGTGGCTGTGGCTAGAGTGACTGAGGAACTGAATTATTAATTTTATTTTATTGTAATTTAATTTAAATAGCACATATGGCTAATAGCTACTGTGTACAGTAGACATTGCAGTATATACAAAGTTCTTAAAATAGTGATTAGCCCATAAGTGCACTGTAGATGTTAGCTATAATTACCTTCTTTGTAAAATTAAAATCCTCTGTTTAAAATCCTTCTGGGCTAAACTCTATGAGTTTAAATGATTTGAAAACATCCCACCTTGCTCTTCTTCATATGCCTCTGGATTCTACTCTACCAGTGGTTCTCAAAGTGCAGTCTTAAGATAACTAGCAAAGGCACATGAAAACGTTTTAGAAATGCAAATTCTTGGTCCCATACCAGACCTACTGAATCAGAAACTGGGGGTACGTGCAGCACGCTGCATGTTAATTAAGCCCTTCAGGTGATATGATGCACACTAAAGTTTGAGAACCACCAAACTATACCAAACTACTTGTAGTTCCTCAGATCCACTCTGTTTTCTCTTGCTCCTGTATTTTCCACCTACCTGTAATGATCATCCCTACACCCTTTACCAATTAGATCTTGTTTATCCTGGCAGACTTAGCTTAGGCATATCCTCTTCTTACTTCTGTCTTTTCTTATCACCCACTCTGCCCCCAGACAGACTTAGAGACCTCTCTTCATACTCTGATATCTTGTACACATCTCCATAATAGCCCATTTTACTTTCTGTTTTTGATTTAGTCTGCCTTTCCCAGACAGTGAATTTTGGAGCTTGTTTTTCATCTTTCTATCACCTATCTACCTTGCACAGTGTCTTGTACGCTTCACAAGTATTCACTGAGCGTCTTCTGAGTGCAGCACAGTGATTAGGTCCTGGTTGAAGAAGAAACAGTCTCTGTAATTAGCACACACAGTGGTAAGTGCTCTGAGGGTGGAAACAGGTTGGAGAAGCTGGGAAGTCTTCTCAGAGGAAGTTACATGGACAAGGGTTAGTGAGGAGGGGAAGCAAATGGGTGTGGTGGGAAAGAGAGTAGTTCCTGCAGAGAGTACAGCATGTTCAAAGGCCTGGAATCAAAACATTCTAAGCACTTAATAAATGTTTAAATGATTATGAATGAAAAAAACTTCACGTCTTTTAGACCTCGTTTTTGAAGTCTTCCCCAGCAAACATTGCATTTTATAGGCTTCTACATTTTATAAGTGGCTTTTATACTTGACATTGCTTTAATTACACTGATGGCTATCATAGCCCCTGGAATGCCTACCTTACTACAAAAACAATTAAAGCAAAAGAAAAAAAATATAAAAGCATAATTCTTTATAATCTATTAGGTATATTCTTAAAAGGTATGACAGAGTAACCAAGGCAGCAGTTGTCCAGTTATCTTTTTTTTCCCCTACATTCTTTTAATGGCAGAAGAAAGGATTTATTTTACCTGAAGATTTATTCTGTAGGGTGAGGAACACAGTGGTGGCAGAGGTAAATACATTCTCCCCATTGCGTAAGAAAGGTCCAAGATTTTCAACACGATTGCAAACTTAGAGCATGTTCTAGTTTCTTAGGCTGCTTAAAGCAAAATACCATGAAATGGTTCAGCTTAAACATTAATGGAATGAAAATTTATTTGCTTACAGTTTTTTTTTTTTTAATTTATTACCCCCCCCTGCCCCTTGTGCTCACTGTCTGCTCTATCTGTTCGCTGCATGTGTTTCTTGTCTGCTTGTCTCCCTTTGTTGTAGCATCTTGCTGCACTAGCTCTCCCCGGGCATAGGCAGTCAGCTCTTTGTGGGCGTGGGCCAGCTTGCTTTCACCAGGAGGGCCTGGGAATTGAACCCGGGGCCTCCCATATAGTAGATGGGAGTCCAGTTGCTTTGGTCACACCTGCTTCTCCCTGAGTTGTTTTTTTCATTTGTTTTGCTCGTTTTTTTTTTTTAAAGTTTTTAGGAGGCACTGGGAATGGAACCTGGGACCTCCCATGTGGGAAGCAGGCTCTCAACCACTCCAGCCACATAAGCTCCATTTGCTTACAGTTTTTAGGCTGAGAAAATGTTCAAGGCATCATTGAGGCAATACTTTTTTCCTGAAGACTGGCTGCTGGCCTTGGCTCTTCTGCCACATGGCAAGGCGCATGGCGGTGCCTGCTGGTCATTCCCTTCACTTCTCTGTTTTATTGATTTCAGCTTCTTGCTTCCCTGCCTTTCTCTCTGTATTTATTACCTTTATAAAGGACTCTAGCAATAGTATTAAGTCCCAACCTGAATGAGGTGGGTCACACCTTAACTGAAGTAGTCTTATCAAAAAGTCCTACTTATGGGTCCACACCCATAGGAATGGATTAGATTTAAGAACATGTTTTTCTAGGGTGCATAGAGCTTCAAACCACCTTAGAGCATTTGACAAAGCATACTATTAAGAGGGTTGAAGTCGGCCAGCATGCCAGCCACAACTGTTGTCACTTTTTTTTAAAAAGCAGTTTTATTGAGATATATTCACATACCATATGTTTTCACCTTTGTAGCTTCACTTTATTGGTTCTTTTTGCCCTTTGTTGCTGCTGTCTAAGGCTTCCTTTTGCATTTATTAACTCGCCTCCGTTGTAAGAGCAACAAGGGCTTGGTTAATGTGCTGTGCAAGTTCCGGCTTTCAGTTGCTGTTGAAGACCTGCTCTTGTCTGTTTGGGACTTTATATATGTGCTTTTCAGTAAAAACTCACCTTCTATTGTCTTTGAATGCTTTACAAGTAGGTTGGCTCCTTCTACTAACTTTGAAAGACGATTGATTAAAAGAAACACAGTTTTGGTTTTGATAACTTTAGTTTAGCAGAACAGACTTAGAGAAGGAAAAAGGGGACACATCTTTTCCCCTAAAATTTCATGTGGGTGGTAATAGTATGTTTCTGAAGTGTTCCCACAGACTATAAAGAATTTTGCTTTCACATGTATTTTCTTTTGATATAACACTTTTTGTGGTAAAGTAGGCAATCTAGGAACTACGATGGCCAAGATTTACTAATGCAGAATTATATGGGTAGTTAAAGGAGTAAATAGATGGAACTAGAGCCCAGGTTCCTTCAAGTCCAGTACTTCTTCAACTACATCAAGCTGTTTTTTTGTGAAATACATACAACTATAGTTTATGTGAAAAAAGCATGAAAAAAAAGTGGATGTTTCCTTTAGCATTTGATGCACACGTCTGTTAAAACATTTATCAAATCCTAAGTATTGTTAAACTTTATGTTTGGTTCCTGGCAGTTTGTATTGCTCAGAAAATGTTTGTTGAATTCAAACTCTCAGGTTTAAATTGGAAGGGGAATAATAGAAATTCTTAGACTGTTTTTTTTTTTTAACTAAAAGTTTATTAAAACTTAAGAGCTAAACCATTTAATTTCTCAAAAATCATAGATTAAAAGGAGAGAGATTCACATGTTTTGTTTTTTTTTTAATGTTTCATACCTAAAGCTGAAGTTTGCTATTTGCTACCTCTCTCAAGGTAATATCTGTTACATGTTACAAATATAGTATAAAATGTGTTTTCCCAATAGATAACATACAGTATATAAAACACAAAAAAGTATAGAAGAGTATTCTGTGAAAAGTAGTCTTCTAGTTCCTATTCTCCAACTATCTGGTTCCCCTTTTGGGAGGCATCCGGTGAGTTTTATAATATTCTTTTGTACCTTCCAGAGATATTCTATGTGTGTACAAGCAATCACTTTATATATGCATTTCTTTCTTTTTTCCACAATACCTTAACATGCTGTTTTGCACATTTTTTCCCTTTTAACAATATATCTTAAAGAGTGTTCCATATTGGTACATAAGGCTTGATGGTATCCATTGTATGGGTGTACCATAATTTATATAACCAGTTCCTTACTGATGGACATTTGTTTCCAATTTCTTTTTTGTGATTACAAGCCGCGCCTCAATGAATAATCTCATATGTACATTATTTCACTTATAAGTTCCTAGAAATGGAATTATTGAGTCAGAGTATATGCCTTTGTACTTTTGATATTTCTATATTTCTCTTCACAGAGGGTCACCAGTAGTGTATAAGAGTGCTTATTTCCCTATACACTTTGCAACATAGTGTTATCAAACTACTTGATAGTTGAAAGTGAAAAAATTATTACTCGGTTTTTACTCCATTCTTTCTCTCTCATTTGAGTTTGCTCTCTCAACTTAGTGAGCAGAGACAACCTCCTGATGTGCAGTTCTATTGCTAGGCCTTTTTGTATTACTTCAAAAGGTACAATTCTTACAGGTAATTAGAAGTTTTGTTTTGTTTTGTTTTGTTTTTTAACTGTTATTATGTTGCCTTAAAACTGTTATTATATCTTTTTTGCTGGGTTTCTCTTGCAAGCAATATTCTATACTGATAGATTTCTGTCCTATAGAATGAGTCTTTCTTGCCTTTCCTCCTTGCAATAAAAACTCTTGATCTGTTGCTTTGTTACTGATTCAAGGAAATCCTATTTAATAGATGTTTCAGTATGTCTTGGTTTGCCATTCTTTTTAAGCACTCATTATACTTTCATTATGTAGTTCTTGTATTTGAAAACATGTATAATTTTGAATATATTATAGACTAGGTATTATATTTAGGTCACAGCAACACTTTGGGGGAGGTTGTCAATTTATTTTATAAATGAAATGAAGGCTCAAAGATGTCAAGTGACTTGCTGCCCAAAGTTATATGGCTAAAGTGTAGAGTGCTACAATGTAGAGGATAGTAGAGTGTGGTCAAAAGGAAAAAACACTATGAATTCTGACTTGAGATAAATGAAAATTCTATTAAACTGGTGCAATAGTTTAAAGAATTTCCTGAATTATTATTGCAACACTAGTTCTGATTAGTTTTGTTATGAGGGATTATATAAGAGGATTTAAGAGCACAGATCCCAGTTTAACCATTTACTTGCAATTTGATCTTTGTTCGGTTACGTAACCCTCCATGAGCTTCAGTTTCCCTTTCTATAAAAGAAGAATTAGTAACAGTACCTAAATTATCAAATTAATGAAGCAACTGCCTTTCTAAAGATTGTCTCTAGCCTGAGAAGGTTTTTCAGCCTTCACTTCAAATAAACAGCAGGAAGTAGTGCTAACTTCCCTCTCCTTTCTCTAGTAAAACAAAACTTTATTATGGATGTAAAGATAGTAGTTGCCAGGGGTTCAGAAGGGAGGGGGGAAATGAATGGGTGGAATACAGGGCATATTTGGGGCTGTGAGATTCTTCTGTATGATACTGCAATGACAGACACATGACATTATACATTTGTCAAAGCCTATAAAACTGTACAGTGTAACCATAATGTAAATTATAGGTATTGTTTAGTAGCAATCCATTAATATTGGTTCATCAATTGTAACAAGTATACCACACTAATATAAGATGTTAATAGGGGAAACTGTGTGTGTTGGGGGGGGCGGGGGGGGTAGGTGGGTTATTATATGGGAATTCCCTATACTTTTGGTGTAATTTTTCAGTATGTCTAAAGGTTCTCTAAAAATAAAGTTTTATTACAAAAATGTCAGTTTATTAACCCACAAGGTATTGTCATATTTTGATGACAATTTTAATTTTCATAAACATATCAGTTTGAACAGAACATTGAAATAGACATCCAGATAGTTTAAAAAGCATTTCTCATGTACTCTATAATCCATTTAAATTAGGATGGATGTTCTCTGGTCATTTTCCTTTGGAGTAGGCAAAATATTTGAAGAATCCCCTTTTGGCCCTACTTTTTTAGTATTTGGAAGTAACAGTGTCTTCCTGTCCTTGAAAAAAAAATCCTTTACAAACAAGCAAGCAAACAGAAAACTGAAGCAGAGTACCTCCTTTGTTAAAGTTGTTGAAATAGGCTATTACTTTGAATCTTTAAGCTTAAGATTAGGTTAAGCCTAGAGCTGTTTGTCCCTATGCAAAGTGACCTGGCGCATATTGGGACTCATCCTAATGATTTTAGTATAATTAAGCACCATATTATATAGTTCTGCTTCTCAAATTTTCATCTGGCACAGTCTTGTTAAAAAGTTTCAGGTCTTTGGTGAGGCCTGAAATTTTGCATTTCTAACAACCTCCCAATTATTTCACTGCTGCTGGTTCATAGAACACACTTTGAGTAGCAAACTTCTATTGGACTGAGCAAATCAATTAAGATATTTCATGTCTGTCTCCTTTATTCTTGACTGGTTGTCTTAAATCATATACTTATTTCCTGGCAGATGTTCATTGAATGTCTATGTCCCAGGTGTAACAGGAATGTTAGACAGACACTCTGCTCTCTCAATCAAGTGGGGAAGCTAAGGAAATAATAAAATATATGTAAGTGGTTATGTAGAATTAACAAGGAGCTCTGAGAATATAAGTACAAAAACTATTTTTTAAAAAAATCAGGTTTATGAAAATTCTGAGCCTAGTTTGATATGTTGACATCTAAGTTCTCAGTAGGTATAGAATAGAACTTTGAATTGATTCTCAATCTAGAACAAGGGTTGACAAACTTTTTTTTATAAAGGACTACATTCTACCTTTGGAGAATATTTTAGTCTTTGTGGCCTGTAACAGTTCCTGTCTTCACCACTTTGTAGTGCATAGCCCCTGTAGACAGTAAACAAATGATCATGTGTTCTAATCCAATAAAATTTTACTTATGAAACAGGTGGTATACTGGATTTGGCCTGTGCGCTATAGTTTGCCCATAGTGTGTTGCATTTAGTTGTGAGATACATTGAAAATAATTAAACAATAAAGTAAAGAGTGATTTACTTAAAACTTATAATAGTGTCTTAGTTTGCCAGGCTGCAATGTCAAATACCATACAGTGGGTTGGCTTAAACACCAAGCATTTATTGACTCATGGTTTCAGAGGTTAGAAGTCCAAAATCAAGGTGTTGGCAAGGCCATTCTTTTCCCCCCTAGTCTGTGGCGTTCTGGTGCTGGCTTGCAGCAAT
>PVKH010005660.1:0-15347 GCA_004027955.1 Chaetophractus vellerosus | reverse complement strand
CTTCTGTTCAAAATTTTCACTGTATCCTATGTAATGAATATAGCTCAGCTTGAACTAACTCTAAGATTAGCTGAAAATGTTATACCAAAGTATTAGCCAAGAATGTCATATCAAATTATGTAATCACGGCATATGAGAACTTCTGACGTCTACATAGCAGGTACACTAGTATTTAATTTAGCACAGTTCTACCCCAGAAAGGAAGTGCTAGAATGGGACAAATCTATTAAAAGTGACCATGACTCATTAAAATAATTTTATACACAGGAGAAAAGAAGTAGGACCAATCGACCCATACAACCAGGACCAAAAAGCTTGATGGATGCATGAAAAGACATTTCCAGAGCTCAGGACAGTGCTCTTGAATATATTTCTTCAGTTATTTCTGTGATATTGAAGGAATAAATTTGTTTATTCAACAAATATTTACAGAGCATCTATTTTGTGCCAGACTCTTTGAAGGTGTGGGGGCATATGGCAGTGAACAAAACAGATCAAGTCTTTACCATTCTGATACCTATACTTTAGTTGGGGAGACAGAAAATATAAAAGTAGGTTATAGTAGTAATGTCAGGTAATAAAGACTATGAGGGGAAGAAAAATCGAAGGTGACCACGTAATGGGGAAGGAATTTAGAGCAGGGGGATAACTTGATATGGTTTACATTTTAATTGGATTATTCAGACCATAGTGGGAAAAGAGTAGAAGCAAGGGATATCAGTCAGGAGGCAACTACAGCAGTCTGGAAAAGATGATGGAGGCCTGGATAGGGTAGACAGCTGTTAAGGCTTTGTTAACTGCCATAATCCAACAATGGTGATGGCAAGAACAATTTTTATTACTGCAGGAAGTTTTGGTTTTATAAGAAATTTAAAAACAAATGGCGGGGCCGGCTGTATAGCCCAGTTGGTAGGGCACCAGTTTACCACATGGGAGGCCCTGGGTTCCGTCCCTGGGCCTCCTCGAACGGGCGGACTGCCTTGAGAAGGCAAGCGAATGCGGGCGGGGCACGCTGCAGTGGGCAAAAAGGCAAGCCCCCGCAGGCAAAGGCAAGCCCCCGAGAGCAAGGGTGAGCCCCCAGGAGCAGGTGGGCCGCTGCGCCGGTGAGCTGACTCGGCAGGTCACCCCAGCAGGGGGAGACAAGCAGACACAGAGGAACGCAGAGAAAAAAAATAAATGAACACAGCAAGAACAAGCAAAAAGGGGGAGATGTATAATAAAAAACAAACAAACAGACAAACAAACAAACAAAAAACAAATGGTAAAGTTACTTGACTTCTTATAAACAGACAAACAAACAAACAAAAAACAAATGGTAAAGTTACTTGACTTCTTATAAAGGCATTTTATATATATATAAAATCAGGCATTGACATAAAGCTTTAGAAAAAAGCCACCAACATGAAGAGATCACTTTGTTGGAATATATTTTACCCTAATTTTTATACTATAAAATACTAGAACGTGTTTATAGTTCATGGCAAAAAAACACACCTGAAAAACACAATTAAGATATAAAATTCCAATCTGAGAATTTTAGTAAACTCATTACCAAATTCTTATAGTATTGTTAGCACAGGTGTATTATTAAAAATAATTTTACTAGTTTGTATAGAAGTGATGGTCAGGTTCATCATTCATCTTTATGAGAGCAACAGCAGATTAGAACTACTAGAATATGGAAAAACCTTATTAAAATAACATTATTAAAGGAATTTAGTATAATTGACTTTGAGCAATCAGTTAATACAGTTATATACACATTCACACACATGTACATATCTACTATATAAAATAGAATATTTTTAGAGATAGTTTTGTTGCTTTAAAGCCCAATATAGTGTATGGTAAGCTAAACAGATAAATGAGTTTTTAAACTTTTATATCTTTGATTATGAAATACCTCAAATATACAAAAAATAACACAAACTACTGAGATTAAACAAATGTTATCTAGTGTCATGATTTATATCCTTGCTTCTTGTATTATTACTACATATGTGCATCACTATATATGAATATTTTTAAAGTACATTGCTCTACATATTTTTCAAAAAGATTTATTTTATTCCCCTCCGTCGTTGTTTGCACTTGCTGTCTGCTCGTCTTCTCTTTAGGAGATGCCGGGAACCTAACCTAGGACCTCCCATGTGGGAGAGAGGTGCCCAATCGCCTGAGCCACCTCAGCTCCCTGGTCTGTTGTGTCTCCTCTCACTGTTCCTGCTCTTTGTGTCTCTGTTGTGTCATTTTGTTGCGACAGCTTGCTGTGCATCGTGCCAGCTCACCTTCTCCAGGGCACTCTGAGAACCGAACCTGGGACCTCCCATGTGGTAGGTGGGAGCCCAATTGCTTGAGCCACATCTGTTTCCCCTGCTCTACATATTTTTAAACTCTATATAACTAATTTTATACTGAAAATCCTACCTCAAATGAGAAATGCTAGATAAAATATAACTAAAATTTACTTAAATGCATGGCCAAACTGCCCAGAGGAAAAGAAAACTCTCTGTCAGAAATGACAAAGAGACTGAGAAACCAATGCAGCAGGGAGTGAAAAGATATTTGGTCTGTTTAAGGGATGCAGGTCCAGTCTTAGTACCACATGTTTTGGTTTTAAGATTTACACAGAGATAGAAGAAGTGTAGCCTTGGCCCCAGAGATCTTTGATGCAGGGACTAAAACCAAATCTACAAGCAGATAGAAATAATGAAGAAGTTTATCTGTCTCAAACTCCTGAGTTTGGGGTCCAAAATTATGCCATTATCATGGTCTAGGGAATCCCATGCAAAGAAATCAACGCAGAAATTGGTTTCAAACCCCAGAAACAGTCATCTAGCACGAGAATCTGCAAAACCTGTTCTTGAGCTACACACCCTGAATCCAGGTAGCAAAGGATTCCTCCAAATATCGTTCTATTCAAGATGAGGACAATATCCCACAAACAAACAAGTAAAGAAACAAGCAAATACATGAGGAAACAATCTAGTTTGAGCAAAAAGTAGCAGACAATAAACATCTTAGATAATTTATATTTCAATTTTTCACAACGATGAAATGGTCATTTTCAGACTTTTATTAAATGAATTAAAATTTATGAAAATAATGCATTAAGGGAATCAATGTAAACCTCTTCTACCACCAACTTATTTTTTTATAGTAAACAAGACCAAATTTCCAAATAGTTAGATACAATAACTAGCAGTTCTTGAATATAAACAAGATTAACTTGCAAATCTTTGTATTTAACCATTAAATTGTTATTACAATAATTTCTATATCTTCATTCATTCATTCAACATATAATTCTTGAGCACTTCCTATGTGCCAGACATTGTGTTAGATGCTGAAAATACAACTGTAAGAGGGAGAAAAAATTCCTGCCTTGATGGAGCTTATATTCTAGTAAGGGAAAAATAATTAACAAGGAAAAGAGTTTCTTGATTGATGAGCTATGCAGAAAATTACAGCAGAGAAAGGGAATAGTGAATGTGTGTTTGTGTATGCATGTATGAGAGAGGGAGAGGAAGATAGAGTGGAACTGTCCTTGGAAAAAACTTTGTTTTATTTCCACTAGAGTAAAGCATGGTCATGATATTAAATTTGGAAATGAATGAAAATCACCCATAGTCCTACTACCTGAAAGAGAAGCTATTAGTATCTTTATATGTTTTCTCCTAGACTTTTTAAAAAAAATGGAATTGTGGCCATACTGCATATACAATTATGTATCCTAATGGTTTCATTGGCTTTAACAGACATTTCTCCAAGTTCTTTTTGCAAAATCTTCATAAACAGGTTGTCGCTGACAATGGTTCAACATGTGGATCTACCAATATTCAGGCAGCCGTGCTTCTTTTGTTGCACATTTAAGTTGTGTTCAACTTTGCACTATTATAAACAAAACTGATAAGCAAGTGGTACATAAAACATTACTATATTTAAATATATTTACTAATATTATTAAGAAAGATTCGCAGAAGTAGAATTACTGAATCAAAGGATATACCATTTTTAAGGCTCTTTATATTTTAAATTGCATTTTGAAGCAAGGGAACTGAGGAAACCAAATAACACTGTTGCAGCAGTGTATGATGGTGGCAGAGATGATGGTGGCTAGGACTAGGATGGTGAGAGGGGAGATGGAAAAAAATGATGGCCTTAAAACACACTTTGAAGGTAGAATGACACAAGAATCTGCTGACAGGCTGAATGATAGGACTAAGAGAAGAGATAAGAATGATGATGCCAAAGTTTATAGCTTAGTAAGTTGTAGTGGTACTACTTATTACAATGGGTTAGAATGAGGGTAGGAATAAGTCAAGGCAAATTTTAAGAAACATGAAAGGAAAAACTGGAGAATTAGAACATTTAATTGTGGATCAGAAAATTTAAAAGATGTAGAAGTTGAACCGAAAAACGCCCAGCCCAGGGCTCCCTCCTCTTCTTCTGCCTCCTCTCTCTCAGTAGGCCTGCCTTTGGGCCCTGCCCCCTCTCCCCTCCCACCCCTCCCTGAATTGGGGAGAAAGGAAGTGCACATCCCAGCCCTAGGTGGGAGTGCAGGAAGAAGGGTTCAGCCTCTGTAGACAAAAGCCAGGCTGGGTCTCCCTCTGGAGTGGGGCCTTGAACTCTTTCCCCTCCCAGCCAGATGGCTGGAGGGGAAGCACACACCCTATGGCTCAGTCCAACATGCCCCCTAAGTCTGATGTTTTGAGTCAAGATGAACTGCACAAAAGGCTGTACCAGACGTTTAAGGATTGGGATATACTTGACAGGTTAAGACTCAACTCAGAAACCAGCTGATTCATCAATTGATTCACCCTGTTCTGGGTGGACAACTGCAACCTCAGTCCTTTCCAGTGGAAGGGAGTGGTCTCTTAATAGGTGCTTCCACCTATTAAGTGGCAGATCACTTACAAAGATGTAGCTGTGAGTATTCACTTTCTGTATTATTTCCAGAAAGTGGTTTGGCAAAAGAAGAGGTGTCTACTATACAGGATCTATTACAACTCATTAAAGTCAACCCCAAATCCAGTCTCTACAAATCACTGGTTTCACGATATGATGAAGAAAACCAAAAAAGGTTTTCTCATTCAGTTTTTAAGAACTGGCAGAATATCATCAAGCTTAAGAGTGTCTGTGATAAGGAAACTCCAAGAAGTCTGCCATTTTCCAGCAGAGAGACTCTTGCTGAGAAGCTTCGGCTTATTGTTCAGTTTGCAGTTGCTTATCTTCAGCATGCTAAGTTAGAATCTTTAGAAAGAGAGTTAAATGGATTTAAGAGAGAAATAGAACAGCAACTTCAGTCTGAAATGGTTCAGAAGTTGAAGTAAAGATACTGAAATAGCAAAAATTAGAATGCAAGACAAAAGAAAGTCTGAGAAGAAATCACCTGAGTTCCTTTTCCAAGCAAAATTGGAAACTCTTACTTGTTGAGAAAAGAATACCCTTGAGAGACTTCACAAGCACCAGGAGATTGAAACAAAAGAAATTTATGCCCAAAGGCAGATGCTCATAAAAGATAGAAGTGAAGCTTTTGAAATGGCCCAGAGGCTACAAGAAGAAAAAAATTAAAAGCATGGATGATGCACTTAGGAGGTGGGAGCTGAACATAAAGAGTCTGGAGGAGACCTTTGACCAAAAGCTCAAGAATGAACTTCTGAAGTATCAACTTGAATACATCACTAGAACTAATAGAGTGATGGAAGATGAAAGAATTAAAAAAAAAGTTGTGCAAAGAGGAGTTCTCAGTTGTTAAGTAAAAAAAGGAAGAACTCAGTCAATATGTAAAGTGAGTGAAATAACTTGAGCTTGAGTTAAGAGTCTGTCAAAGACTCTGTCAATAATAAAACAAAATTACTTGCTGAATGAAAAAGTTAGAGATGCATGATCATTCACTACTAAAAGAAGAGAACATGGAGCTCAAAGCACAAAATAAAGTACTTAAACAACAAATGGAAGAGTGAAGAAGTCAAAACTTGCATCTCGGGAGCAGATGTGGCTCAAGCAGTTGAGCCCCTGCTTCTCACATGGGAGGTCCCAGGTTGGGTTCCCAGTGCCTCCTAAAAAAAATCCAAAAAACAAACAAGCAAAACAAATAAAAAAAAAACAACTCAGGGGAGCCAGTGTGGCTCAGTGGTTGAATGCCAGCTTTCCACATATGAAGTCCTGGATTCAATCCCTGGCCCCCGGTACCTAAAAACAAACAAACAAAACTTGAATCTCCTGAATCACATAACCCAGGCATCCTGAGCTTGTGCTTTTCAGAAAGAATTTTAAAAAGCAGAAAGTGCTATAAATCTCGCGTATAAGGAGTTTGAAACCTACAAACAAGGTCTGGCAAAATAGCTGCAAAGTGCAATTGAGTGTTCTACCAAGCTGAAGGCTGAGTTATTAGATTATGAACCTTGTGCAAAGAGGTTAAATAAGCAGATTGCAGATTTAAAGCTGCAACTGAAACAAACCCAGGCAGCTCTAGAGAATGAAGTATAATGCCATACCAAGCAGTCTCTGACTGATCGTTCCATCAGTGGATCCACAGGTGGTAAGACAGTACCTCATGATGATGGTATGTGGTGATTTCCTGTAGAATTCTTTTGAACAGGAAAAGGTTATGGGCAGGCACAGTTATACTGAGGACCACAAGTTATCCCCATCTAGAGATGGAGGGTAGTTCCTGATTCTGACCCTGAGTTTATAGCAAATACTAAGGCATGGATGGGTAAAAGAGAGCAAGAGGCCAAGCACTTGGAAAATACTTTCAGAAATTATCATTGAAGAGTTATTCAGAACACAGCTGGGAGCCCACTACCAGCCTAGAGTCCACCAGCCCTGTACTTGCTGGGAGCTCTAAAAAAACATCACCTCTTGTTCCCTAGTTCCCCAGAAACAGGTATTTTTGCCAAGGACAGAATCATCTCTGAGCAGCCTCAAGTGAGCATTTAAAAAAAATCCTCCCCCCCTTCCCAAGATGGCTCCCTTGTCTGTTTGCTCATTGTCTGTTTCTTCTTTAGGAGGAACCAGAAACTGAACCTTGGACCTCCCATGTGGGAGGCAGGTGCCCAACTGCTTGAGCCACATACACTCCCTGCTCGTTTGTTTTTGCTTGTTGTCTGATTGTTGTCTTATTGTCTGCTCCTTATTTTTTCTCGTCTGCTCATTGTTTTTGCTCAATGTCTGTGAGTTGTTTGTTTGTCTTCTTTAGGAGGCACCAAAAACTGAACCCGGGACTTCCCATGTGAGAGGCAGGTGCCTAACTGCCCAAGCCACATCCTCTCCCTCAGGTGAGTGTTATTAAGGAGGAAAGGAGCAACACACTAGAAGTCTGATGGGCAATGAAGGAGAGTCTCTTCTCTGAGGTGCCTCTCCCCCACTCCCCTCGCCAAAGCGAAAAGCGGCATATATAGTAAAATGTATCTGGAAGGCTTGGGCAGATCATGCGTGGCCTCCTCTGATGCTTGTCTTGACAGGACGTCCCAACCTTCACCTGCTGAGTCTAAGCACAGCTTCTCCATCCCTTCCGTCTCCAGCCCCCCGGAACAGCTAGCAAGTCTTTCACCAAAAGCACACTGAACTTCACAGAAGAAAAGAATTTTCAAAATTTGGACAAGCTAGATTTTAAGGATAATGAGGAACTCAAATCATCTTTTGAATATGCAGGGGACATGCCGAGGCAGTGTGAAGGAGACGGCTGCATCCTGCTGGAGACATGCCTCACATGGAGGCTGCCACAGCTGCCCATGACCCCAGACCTGTTCCGTATCACTACCTAAACATAGATCAGAAATCAATTGGAGAGCAGAGGGAAGAATGAAAATAATGGAAACAGCACCTGAAAGAACGAAGGCAAAAAGAAGGCAGGCAGAAGTGTGAATGACAAGAAACTTTAGAAAGGAAAAGAAGAGAACTAGAAAACTGGATCAAGAAAGGAAGATGACTAAAGAACCACTCAAGACTGAAATGGAGAAAGAATTAGAAATGACTGTTCAAGAAATGAAAGATAAATCTGCTTGTGGTGAAAATCCTTTAGCAAAATACATGCAGCTCATTCAGCAGGGGAGAGCTCAATTGAAAAAACGACAGTCACCACAGAGAGATCACTATCAGACACACTGCTGCCTGGCGACAAAGATCAAAGTTCATAGGACTTTCTCAGGAAGAACCAGATGACTTTTGGTGTTAAGGTTTGCTGTCCAGCTTCTTACTCACATATAACAAAGGGGAGTTATGTTACATAATAGGTTAGCCCTATACTTTCTGTCATAAGACAAAAATTTTAAATAAAGAATTTATGTGTAAAAACAAAACAAAATGCACCTTGATATATATGTTATCAACTATACTTGCACTGATTTTCACATTATCAAGGGAAGTTCTAAAGAACAGAAATAAAGAAATATATAAGTGGAGCTTGCTAAATACTGTAAAGGAATTTTTTAAAATTTGGACTGATTTCTTGAAAAACACTACTGAAATTATATTGCATATTATAACTTGCTTTCACTTATGATTTTCTATGTTATTATTCTTCCGTAATATTTCTCTACTACTAACTCCAAATTAGTCCATTAAATGAAGTATCATAAACCATTATCAATCCCACATTTTTCGAACTTTCAAGTTGTTTCCAGAATTTGCTGCTTGTAGTAATGTCATGATGAACATATTTTGGGTATATCTTTGTCTACTTTCTGAGATAAATTCATAAACATGAAATTGCTGAAGTAAAGGGTATACATCTCTGTAAAGACTGATATTCACCGCTGCAGTGAACAGTTTATACTTTCATCACTAGTGTGTGAGGCCTCCCTGAGTCCTCATTAATAATGAGTATTATCAATTCTTAATATCCTTAGGAAAATGGTTATTAATTTTTATTAATCACTATTAAGATTGAAAAATTTACCATTTTTATTTGGGCATTAAAGACAGGTTCACACACATCACTTGGGCCTTTATGGTGATGGTAATCAGTGAAAAATGAATGCAAACTGGTACACTATTTATGTTCAGAAGCACAGGCACAACTGAAGTGCATCTATCTGACTTTGGCTCTTCCCTTAAACAAATGCAAGTAGGCTGAAGCTATCTGTAAAGTTATGTGCCTTCTCTTCTGAAATCTGCTCTTTACTAAGTCCTACCTTTAATGCAGGTAGGCTGAAGCCATCTGTAAAGTTATGTGCTTCCTCTTCTGAAATCTGCTCTTCACTAAGTCCAAGGCCCAGCTCCTTAAAAGGCACTACACAGATGTAGTTGGTTACATTGTCACTCTCAGAGTTCAGGGGGTAGGTTAAATTAGGTTAAGGCAATCAACAAAGCCTTTATATTAAAGCACAATTGGTATAGTAAAACTGTCCAAAATTACATTTACTAATATTTATTATGAACATTTACTGAAAATTTACTTCAGTTTTAAAAATAGAAACTAATCTTAAGATCTATTAACATAATACCTTAGATATCTTACAGGATATCTGTGAATAAAATATTTTTATACCTAAATAATTAAAAGTTCAAGACTTCAAAAGTGTTAAAGTGCTAATTTACGTATTTTTGGTACTTACCTTTTGAAACTGTATTGTGTACTTAATTGTATCCTGGCTCAGGATACAATTTATTACTATGCTACTGTAATAAAGCTCTTCTTTTCCCAGTCTGCATATTGCAGGACATCAATAGCTGGACATGATCCGAAATACATAGACTACTAATATAAGTAGCACTAAACCTGTTCTAGCTAGTTTGGTTGACACAGACTGTTCTGTTATCTCTTTCCTCTTCCTGTGGGCAAGTGTCAATATAATTACACAAGTTTTCATTTTAAAACACTTTTGTAAAGAATTATATATGTATTACATATATACAATTCTTGATATTGAATCATCCTTGCATTTCTAGCATAATCCTATTTGGTGTTATTATGATAATCTTTTGATACAGTGTTCAATTAAAATTCTATTGAAACATTTTGAATCTCAATTTGTGAGAATGGCCCATATATTTTATTCTTTGTAATAAAATAGAATTATGAAATAATTCTCTCTTCATAAATAAAATGTGGAGGGAAGGGCATTCTAACTTTTTCTATGGTCTAAAATACGATGTTGACCTAGCAGTTTAAATTTTTTTATCCATTTAGTCTTGAATAGGACATCCACAGGGTTCAAAATTCATGAGGGAATTAAGGATACAGTGAAGTCTGCTTCCTACACTGTCCCTCAGCTACCCAGTTGCCTACCGAAAGGCAAAGGAATCATTATCGCCAGTCTTGCATATTCTTGAAGATATTTATGCCTACATAAAAGCAAATTCAACTATAAATGTGCATGTATATAGGAATACGTATTTACATACATAACCATACATCCCCACATACACATATACATAGTACCTTTCACATACAAAATAGAAGTGTATTGTATATACTGCTCTGGTTACTTTGCTTTTTTCCCCCATTTAATATAATTTGGAGATCATTCTACATTAGTTCATCAAGAACTTTAGCATTGCTTTGTTATATTTGTTATGGCTGTAATTTTCCATTGTTCACACATAACCAGGCACTTTCTTTTTAAAATAGCATTTTTATTCATATGTCCACCTCTTCAAGTTTTCAACTTCTTCTTGAGTCAATTTTGGAGATTTATTTTTTCTAAATAGAAAATGTGATTCTCTTACATTTTCAAAGCAGTTGCCATAGAATTACACATATGATCCTCTTATAATTATTTTAATTTCTTCCATATCTATGGTTATGTTCTCATTACTAGATTTGTATATTTTTGTTCTTTTTTCTTTAATCAGGCCTGTGAAGGTTCATAAATTGTATTGGCCTTTTCAAAGAAATGGTTGGTAGAATTTTTAAACTTTAATTTCTTAAGACGTCTTGTAGAGACAATAAGATCTGGCCCTGCCTACCTCTTAATCTCATCTCTTTTGCTACCCTGACTTACTGTGCGCCATTCATGACAATCTTCTTTCTATACTTTAATCATGCTAAACTCTTTCCTGATACAAGATCTTTATAATCACTGGTCCATCTAACTGGAACACTTGTCTCCCAGATCTCACTCATTTTTCAGTTTCCACTTATATGTCAGCTACTTAGGTCTTTCCCTACCATCCAATCAAAAGTACCACTCTAGTGCTTGCTTCAGCAGCACATATACTAAAATTGGAACGATACAGAGAAGATTAGCATGGCCTCTGCACAAGGAGGGCATGCAAATTCGTGAAGCGTTCCATATTTTTGAATAGGTGTAATATGGGACATTTTTTGGGGACACTGAAATTGTTCTGAATGACACTGCAATGACGGATACAGGCCATTATACATTTTGTCAAAAATCTATAAAAATGTGCAGTGCAAAGGGTAAACTATGATGTAAACTAGACCATGGTTAGCAGCAGTGCTTTAATATGTGTTCATCAATTGTAACACATGTACCACACTAATCAAAGTTGTTGTTAATGGGGAAAAGTGTGCGTGTGTGGTGGGATATATGGGAATCCCCCTATATTTTCAATGTATCATTTATGTAATCTAAAGCTTCTTTAAAAATAAAATAAAATAAAATAAAATAAACACTCTATCATTCCATTCTATTCCCCCAGGATTTTTTTCTTTGTAGCAATTATATTTGAAATTTTCATCTATTTACTTTTTATTGGTTATCTCATCCACTAGAAGCTAAGTTCCATGAGAACAAGGATCTTGTCTGTCTTGTTCAATGCTAGACCCCAGTTAACTAGAAAAATGATTGTACAGGGAACTCATAATTAATTTGCAATCTCTGTTAGGCTATCCCCTCTCACTCCCCTACTCATTAAACCATAAGCTCCATGAGGCAGGGACCATGTATACTCTCTTTTTCCAAATTAAAATTATTTCCATTTCCAAAGAGGTAATATAATACTGTAAAAATACTTTGAAAATGTTTTAAGTCATATGTCACACAATCAAGAGAACTTCACCTGTTACTATTTGTCTGACACTGAGCAAGTCACTTAACCTCTATTTTAGTTTTCTCATAAAGTAAAGACAAGAAAATCCAGTTGTGAAGGTTTGTATGAGGATATAATGATAGAACTTAAGGGATTCTGTAAACTTTAAGTATTATATTTAGCAGTGCTGCAGTACCAAGCAAACTAAAGGTACAAAGTAGTCTTTTTTACCCCATTTACTCATAGATAACATACATATATATAAATCTTAACATAAAATCTTTTATGAGTTTATTTTCTGGGTTAACAAAATTAATTTCTTAATTTAGCAAACTTAAGTCACAGACTTTTACTATCATGCAATATTTGAGTGTTTATTATACACTAGATACTCCCTAAGCACTTTTCATGCATTGGCTCATTTGATCTCAACAAAAATACAGTGAGGAAGATTATCTTTATTGCCATTTTAATGACGAGGAAAGCCAGGTACAGAGAAGAAACTTACATAAGGTCACATAGTAACTGATAAAGGCAAAATTTTAACTTAGCCAACATGACTCTAAAGTATTTTTAGAAAGGAGAATTTCCTGTTGGTAGTTATTTATCATGTCATGATGCAAATTTGCCATTTTCAATAATTTTTTAAAAAGTCAATCTTAGCAAAGCTAAGCTTTTCTGACTTTATTCCCTGAACCAGCAAAGGGAGGGACTTTAAAGATTTCCCTTGTTGAAAATGAGCCACAAAGGAGCAGAAGAATTTTCTTCCTGTTTGTTATTGTCATTCTCCCTGGAATGCATTTCCAGCTTTAAAATAGAGGTGATGGTGGAAATTAGTTTCAAAATATGCAATCTCAGTTTATAGTTAACTTTTACAGGATGCAACTATAAGATCTATATAAAAGATTTCATAAACATTGCTTAATTTCACATATAGCCAGAAAAGGATATTTTTTCAGCATATACAGCGTAGCTAGCCTTGCTGCTTGAAAGTTGGCTCTTACAGTTCTGTAGACGGCTTTCCGAAGACCGATGAGATGCTGACTGGGATGTTGTCCAGCTTTATTAAATGAGCAAGCAGCACTGACCCTGTCAAGCAAACTTGAAAAGTAAAATGTGATACAACTGTACAGGTGTCCTAAAGTTTTTGTTTCCTAAATCCACAATTCTATTAAACTTACAAAAATTCCTTTTTCATAATTTTCATTAGAAAATGATCAAAAGTATCCCAATTTGGGTCTCATAAATAGCCATTTCTGATACATATATAACCATCCAGGAAAGAAACAAATGAAAAATTAAACTCTCAAAAAGTCTTCCTCTGATATGGGTAAACGATGAATTTTAGATGTGATATATTAAAAATGTACTGAGGAGGAATATTTATATAAGAATTTCCATCTGTTTGTATATATATGCATAGACATTCTACTTGCTAAAATATAATAAAGTGGAACTATTTACATTCAGCTTTCAAAACCTATACAAACAAGAAGTATAAAGGCCTTAATTATAAAAAGTATCACATTTTAAAATGCATTTATATATGTTCAACTGTAGATTTGGTCATTTGTACAGAATAATCAAATACTGTACATAAATACATTCTGTACATTCATTAATGTAGGGTAAAATTACTTACCCACCTGCTGCCACTGGCACTTACCTACTCAAAACGAAGCAGAAAGATAACAGGACCAGTGGACAACAGGGGAATGCAAGTAATAAGGCAAAGTAAGGGTTACTATGTAGTAACATAGCTTACTCTCAAAACTATTCAAGAGGAAGCACATATCATGGTACTTTCCATAAGACTAGTGGAAATCTTTGCAACAATGACATATATTTTTTTATGCTGTTACAACTGAAAGTATGCATGATTAAACATTACATAGTTATCAGATAATGGATTTTAAAAATCTAATCCATAACCTTTCCCAATAGCAAAAACTAAAATAATGAAATTTATTAATTTCTTACAATATGGCCATGAATCTGTAAAAAAGACTTCTAATTCGAAAGTTAAAAAATGCTAAACCAAATTAAAATATATTCAGGCATTAAAAGCCTATAAAAAGTAGAAGCCAATGACTGACAGACTAATTTTAAAATAAGGAAATGGAGGTAAAGAAGGATTAAATTGTTTGCTAGAGGGCAAACTGAGACAGAAATAAAAAAGAATTATTTTTTTGTTGTTGTTGTTAAAGATTTATTTTATTTAGCCACCCCCTTGTTGTTTTTGTGCTCGTTGGCTTGCTCTTTTGTGTCCATTCGCTGTGTGCTCTCTGTATCTCCTTGTCTTCTTCTCATCTTCTCTTTAGGAGGCACTGGGAACCCATCCTGGGACCTCCGATGTGGGAGAGGTACCCAATCGCTTGAGCCACCTCAGCTGCCTGATTTGTTTTGTCTCTCCTCTTTGTCTCAGTTTTTTTTGGTTGTTGTGCCAGCTCGCTTTTACCAGGAAGCCCTGGGAAACAAACCCAGGACCTCCCATATGGTAGCCGGGAGTCCAATCGCTTGAGCCACATCCACTTCCAAAACAGAACTCTTTATCTCAATATATGGCACTATAGCCTGTGCTTTATTTTACTAAATTAGTTTTAAAAACTGAGACTATATGTAAAAAAAATTACGATTCAAGATTTATTGTTCCTCATAATTTTTTCATTCCATTATTTCCACTCAGAGATAACTAAAGCACAACATTTCTTTCAATACCCATCTCTTCTGCCTATCAGTCAACAGAATAGATAGAAGGCATAATCTGGAAGTAAGTCATATCTAACTGGCTCATCTCACCTCTTCATGCCAACTCTATATCTGAGGAAAAGTTGGACAATGACAAAATGAACAGAATCCTCTATATGTGCCTAAGCATTAACTGTATATGTAGCCACTTTGCTTGACCAGTCACCTCAAGAAAATGCTGTACAAGAATAAAAAGAAACTATTACATATTTTAGTGGGATTTTTAAGTTTTAAAATTTGACACAAACAATTTAAAATTTGCTATCTTCTATCAACAAGAAGCAGACTTTAGTCACAATTAAAGGACAAAGATTAATAGACACTGGAGATTGTTATATTTTGAATTGAGCAGAAAGGGAAATTATAAAATCCCTTCATGTCTTGAGACTGTTTAACACTATTCAGGAGTACAGGAGAGCAGATGTAGCTCAAGTGGTTGAGAGCCTGCTTCCCATGTACAAGGTCCTGGGTTCAATCCCTGGTACCTCCTAAAAAGAAATAAAAAAAGTACAGCAGAGTGAGGAATGAGATAACTACTGCAGACTCTTCCACTTCCTTGTTTCATGATTTTCCAGATAACTAATTAAGAATAATGCACAATATACTTACTTTCTCCCACCGATAGACTTCAAAGGTTATAAAAATTTTTAAACAGGCCC
>PVKH010005659.1:0-21847 GCA_004027955.1 Chaetophractus vellerosus | reverse complement strand
TCAGGATCTCATTGACTGCCACAGTAAACAGTGCCTCAAACGGCAGAGCTCCTGGGGGCTCTAGAGACATCTAAACACTATAAGCAGGGAGACAGGCTCAGGAATTTGGCACCCTGTCATTAGGCCTTGCTTTGGAATTTATGCTCCCCAGTATAACAGAGTTAGAGTCATTTATAGTTTCCTATACATGGCTCTTCTGCCCCTTTTATTTGAACCTACAATTAGCACTATACTTGTTAAATATATGTCCCAGAGACTTAAATCTTTTGTCTGTTAATATGCTGGTTGAGCCCCAAATCTCAGCAAAGTTGCAACACTTACTCTCCAGTTCATTGGACTCACCCTGCAACCAACAAAGGATGGTGATGGACAATGCTCATCCCAAGGAATGGGAAGTGTCTGCAACTGCAAGCAAGACAGTTCCATCCATCTGCACCATGGCATCTAAGCTCTCTTTCAATTAGAAACAGAGTGGGCATCACCATCCCCAAATCCTCAAGATTGGGTAACTTATTACATTGTTTTATTGAATCCTCCTAATCATCCTGTGGCAATTTTTATTGGGCTGGTTTAACAAGGAAGTGGAGGTGAAAAGATAAACTAATTCTCCAAGCCAGTGATCATCAGAGCTGCAGCATGGATGGAACCTGGCATATTAAGTACAAACTAGGATCTCTTACTTCAATTTATGTAATATTGGGTATGGAATTAATAATATTCCAATATTATATTTATATCTAATATAATCCTTGCCAGGTATGTATTAATGCCCTTTCTATTATGAAATATATAACCACTGTCATGAGCACTGAAAAATTAACTTCTAGTTGAGTAGCTTTGTGTTAAATTTTATTTTTTATTCCCTTCTAATTCTGTCAGGTATTGGAAATAGCTTAAGCCAGAGGACTACAGTTCTACTCCTTGTAAGCCTGACAACTTTGGGCAAATGATTCTCTAAGTATCATTCTTTTTATCAACCAAAAATAAAAAATGGCAGGGAGATCACCTTGCCTTCAGGATTGCAGGGAGGATCAAATGCACTAAGATATTCAATAACTATTAGATTCCCTTCCCTTCTTAAAGGTCTCAGAAGGCACCCCTAGTTTGGATGCACTATTGCTTTGGATTATTTCAACAGCTACTTAAGTGAAAAGGGAATCTTCAACGAAATTGTCCAATATTACCCTCAATAATATTTCAGAAGCTTTTAATTGAGAATAAAGTTGTCTAAATCTGTGGAGGTTATAATGCTTTTTAACTGCTGAGTAAGCTCCACAGTAATTACCAACAATCTATGAGGGGAGTAATAAGTGATAGGGAGAGTAGTGGGGTTGTTTGGGGGAAGGTCCAAAGACTCCTAAACCTTTCCCAATTAGAACTTTTGATCTGCTGGTAAGAGCTAACATGGACACAATAAATAAGGAACCCAGTATCCAAAGATAGATCTGTAATATTCTTGAATTTTTTAAAACCTACCTAAAATACAACTGTATTGGTTAGAGTCTTTTATGTGGACCCCAGAAAATTATGTTCTTAAATCAAAACTATTGTGACTCTTTGATCAGATTAGGTCAGTTAAGGGCCATTTCATTAGATTACTCCAATAAGGCATAGTCCAGGGTGGGTCTTAATCCTCTTGCTGGAATCCTATATAAATGGAGGAATAAAAACTGCAGATACAGGGGGGAAAAGCCACAGAGAGAGACGAATAGCCACTGCCATATGCACTGCCGTGTGCCTGAGTGCCTACAAATGAACTAGGGGGAGAAAGTGAGCATGGAGGAGAAGGCAGAGACTGGCAGAGATGCCAATGTATCATGTGGCAGGAGTCCAAGATCGCCAGCAGCTGACCTTTGGTGAGATAGCATCTCTTACAGTGTCTTAATTTGGACATTTTCACAGCCTCAGAATTGTAAGCTTTTAACTTAATAAATACCATTGAAAAGCCAAATCATTTCTGGTATATTGCTCCCAGCAGCTCTTAACAAATTATTACCTATACATGTATTTAACCTTTTAAAGAAAATAGTAGCTTATCATGAAACAGGATAAATTAAGAGAGATCAGTATTTTTGACTGATATGAATCACTTTTAGCTAGAGATAAGCACATTAGTTGGCAATGTCTGTTCTTAAGACTGGTGGTCTTAAATATAACACTTTGATAAAACCCTAATTTGTCTATTCATGTATTCCCACCCTATCATTATAACTTTTGTTTAGTGTGTTGATTTTTAGTACATCACAGCCACTTAATTTACACTAAAAGACTTTTTCAAAATTTCACTGATTTGACTGATTTATATCAAAACTTGCTATTATTTAGACATTCTGACTTTTTCTTTTGACATTTTTTTTGCAGTCATTCAAATCTAATTTGCTTTAGACATAAAAGTTTGTACATTTAAAATGAAGGCATTCTGTGCTTTGTATTTTTTTCTCCCAGATTGCATTATATTCAGGGTGTATGTGGAAGTCTTTGGTGGGTTGGAGTGGGGGTTTTGTTTGTGTTATTGGTTTTGCTTGTTGGTTATTTGGGTTTTGGGACAACATTTTCAAGAAAGTGTCTAAAACCAGTGCTGCTGAGAACCCCCTGAGAATGGGCAGTGAGTTGCACTACCTTTATTGGACTTTTACTTGTTCCAATGATTTAATGAACTCCCTTTTTTTTTTGGCACTATATTTTGTGAACTCCTCCTTTTAACAGCACTAAGAAACTCAGTTAAAACCAGTAATACTAGCCAACATTCAGGATCACTTACTATTTCTGGGCATTCTATGAACTTAACCTATATTAACTCATCAGGTAAGCATAATTATCCTTATTCTACAGTAAAGGTAACTGAGGGTTTGAGAGCTAAATAACTTTCCAAGGGCCCACAATGAGGAATTAACAGAGCCCAGATTTGAACTCTGGGAGTATAGCTTCATTATAGATCCTGCTTGAATAAGCGATGGCATAATATCTGTGAAAATGTTTTGAAATTTTTAAGTATATTTAAATAAAGTATTTTTGAATTGTTTCCATCTTAAAAAAACATTCTGGATATAACTAACATTCAACATAAGCACACTTGAATTTACCAAACGCAATCCATGTTAATTTTGAGAATAATACAAATGGTCAACTTTCTTAAGCTATTTGATTCCTGGCCTTGCCCGTCAGCAACAAGTACACTCCAGATGGCATCACCTTTTCCTGCTCAAACTTATCTCCACTCAGTGCTGAGATAGGAAGTGATGCTGAGAAACATTAAAGAAAAGATTGAAAATGTGGTTTCTGTTTATTCATTGTAGTACCCATATATTAACTGGCAGAATAACCTCCATGAATATTTAACAATCACTGTCCTTATAATGTTTACTCTTTCTTTTTTCCTCTCACACATATGCTCTTAAATATACTTATACCCTTAAGTGTTCCCCTATTGCCCAGATGAGGAAAGAGAGACTCAGAAAGGTTTTAGTTGAGTGATTTGCTTGACACTGCCTTGTCAACAAGGCTTCCAAAACAATTTTAGACTAAGATTTGCCTTGTATTTTATTGATGATTTAAAATTATATAATTTAGTGATCAGATTATACAATTATTTTCTATGAAAATCTTGTTTATCATTACTAAATTCAGTAGATAAATTGGAATGAAGTAGAGTATGGTGGTAAAGGGGGAGAGAGAGTGGTAGGGAAGAAGGGAGCAGCAGCTTTACACCGCTGTCACTCACATTTTTTTCTTTTTTTACAGTGGCATCCTTTTTTAAAAGGATATCCCAGTCAATTGGAGCTCTTCTGGCTAAAGTAGAAGACTGCTGTGAGTGAAAATCTCGCTCATTGTCTCTGAGATGCTCTTGAACCCACTTTTCAGAGAACTCACAATTTGATATTCACTGATTATTAACTCAAAATCTGATTCTAAATATGGTGAATGAGGAGAATTTGAAAGAAGTTGTGAAGGAGGTCCATGCCTGCATTTAGAATCGGACGTTGAGGGTGCCCCTGGTCATACTGAGATGTACCAAGGAAACCTTTTCTGGACAACAGGGGTCCCTTTTGATCATCTCTTGAGCTATCCCTGTAATTGGAGTGCATCCATGTGGGACACAATAAATAATTTAAGATAATTATTGGGAACATCTTGATCTGACTGGTTCCATTTTTATAGTCAGAGAAGAAAGCATCCTGTGTCCTTCCTATATGTGTGTGTAAGAGCCCAGAGTCATGAATATGTTCTTTGAATATAACCATAGGTTGATGTTGGATACTTTACTTTTGTGAAGGGAAGGGAAGAGGAATAGAAAAAGGAACCACAGATAAAAAATGCTACCTGAAAAACCAAATCTGAAAATAAGAAAAATGAGGACAAAAGAGGTAACAAAAAGGACATTTGAAATTCTAAATATGTACTTCAAAGGGCTCTTGAGAGGACTGAATGCAATAATATATGTAAGATGCCAGGACGGAGTTCAGCGTATAATAGGCCACAAACCACTGGATGAAAGGAGAACTGCCCATTGAAGTGAGAGAGACAAGGTTCATTAGGGATTTATAAGAGTCTCTTTAGTGAGATGCTCAACCACTTGCTCAGGTGAGCTTTGTGGGCTCAAACTCAGCTGACACCATCAAATTTGGATGTTCACTTTCATGTAATCCAGGTAACAAAATGTTCTGTGATCATACACTACCCACCTTGTCTTAGGTAATGCAAAGCGTATGACATTATTACAAATCAGTTATTATCAGGAAAATGTTTCTAGGAACAGGTACTACCTGTGGTTTCTCAGCATCTGCAGCAATGTATAGCATGCTCTGAATTGTACTTAACACAGCACATATGTGAAAATTTAATAAACCACAGTCTCTATGCACTACCAACTGAGAGTATCTGTGAGAGGGATGTAGCTTCAGTAAAATAGGCTATGTTCCATGTTTATTTGTTAGTCATCACTTGAGATTTTTTTAAAAACCTGTTTTTAGTTAATATTGTTTTAGTTTTAAATTCCAGATCCCTTTGTGTGTAAAGCTGCAACCATGTAATAAGGACTTAGACAGTATCTCCTCCTCTGATCTGACTTAACTTTCTCCTGATTTTATTGGTGTCCCAGTGGGTGTAAGCACTGAGATAGGTGCTTCAAGGATACACAAAAGTTTAGGATGCACACCCACCTAGTAGGAGGATTACAATGTAGTTGAGGGAGGTGGAGCACTGAGGCAAATACATAAACTCACAGTGTTATAAGGTATAATGGCAACTCCTCACCTTTTGAGACTATAGAATTTTGATAAACCTTAATCCCTCATGGTCTACGGCCACCAATAACTGCAGTCTTCCACTATAGACTTCAGTTTGGTTCCAGAATTATTTCCAACATGGTGTTGTATAAGTCCGCATGTCAGGTGTTCTATAAGTCCATATTTGGTAGCCTTGCATCATGGCATTGGTTATTCTGGCTGAAAGTCACACAAGTTACCTAAGAGAATTTATCCATTTATTTGTAGCTATTAGCACAATACAATTCCTGATTTGAAAAGAGCAGCCTAACATTACTCAGTAGAAAACAAGGATCGAGAAAGAATGGAACAAAAAGAAAAGGAGCTTCCTTTCAGTACATGTGTTTATAGTTGGAATGAAAAGCTCAAGTATATTCAGGAGACAAGCATTTTATAAATGAATTTAATGGGTTGGATGGAGGTGAAAATGAAGATTGGCTGGAATGGGGTTACAGCAGTATACAGACACAAGGACATTCAAATTTAAGAATTTTAAGAAGAAAATGACACCAAATTAAAATAATCTTTGAACCATTTCTGGCACATGGCCATGGTTTTGTAAACTGCTGATTTTGACATAAACATTAAAAGTGTGGGAATGAAGATGTCTATGCGGAAGATCTGAAATGCGATAGCATGGTGGGCAGCATTGACCTCTGCCTTAGAAGGTTAATGAGCACCAGTAGCAGGTTGGCTGTTTTGCCCAAGGAAACTAGACCTGCAGCCCAAGTCATATCCCTGGAAATTCTGCGAAGTTTAGAGGAAGGCAGTATGGATTTATGCAAATTAATCAAGGGCATGCATTTTACTGTCTATAGTGATCCATTACTGAATTAAAATGAAAATTATTTCTGATCATTTTTTTCTATTTGATTGAATAAAGAAAACGTGGATAATGACAAGAATAATAGTATTTATAACGTGAGGTCAAGCCACCTTATATAAATAACATATATAATATATAAATATATCTGCTTTCAGTAAATGAATAACAAAGGTAAGAAGCTATGTCTCTGTTTGCCCTATATATGCTATATATAGATATGGATATAAAGATATAGATAACTTATAGCACATTGGTATTTTTCCTTAGTAGAAACTTCCTTCCTATAGAACAGATTAACAAGAAAATGAAAATGTTTGACTTTTTAATTTTATATTTTTTTCCCTGTGAAGTTGCTGCCCCAGAGAATTGCTGAAGGAAGAATTATGTACCTAACAATTTTGGGGGAAAAAAAATCAAACAAGTATGTTTTTGCCAAAGTCTTGAGATATGCATCATAATTAGTATTAATATGTTAGGATTCTAAAAGAGATATTAATGAATTTTAGAAAATCACACATGGATATTTTAAAGCCTTCACTGCACACTCTACATATTATGTGATAGACCCTTGAACAAACTCTTAGGATTCATTTTCTAAGAATTCGTTGTTTTCTTAATCCTGGAATATAAGTTCCGGATCTAGTCCAAATATATTATAGTTAAAATTCTGGCTCAGTCCAAAATAGCAATATATATTGAACCTATTAGGTCTGTGTTTGATTCTGTCACTTCTTTAAAAAATAGATGGTATGAATAAATCCTCCTTTAAATTGTTTTAAAAAATATTGCCTTAAATCATTTCACTTCTAAGTTGCAAAGATACCAACATGTTCCATACTTTACTCTCCGACATTGTCTCTAACAGACAAATGCTCAGCACTTTTTTCTAGTGTCCAATATATGCCAGGCCATACACTGGGAGTGAAGCATGGTCCCCACTCCTAAGGCACTCACAATCCAATGAGGGAGGTAGATACAGAAACCATAATTATAAAGTTGTTGCTGGAGCCCAGCCATCCAGGTTCATCAAACATGCCAGGCTACTTACCAGCCACCACTTGTAGACAAACTCTGAACGCAATTTAGGATTAATGCCTATATATCCTTGGTTTGCTTTTCTTATGTAAAAAAAAAAAAAATCTTATGTAAAAAAAAATCCCAATCAATGACAGAGGATTTCTGTACTCAAACTTTGGCATGATAAAAGACTTCAACTCTCTCTAACTTAGCAAAAAACACAACTGAAAAAAGCAAAAATGACGGAAGATTTTTGAAAAACACTGTTGCTAGAAATTCTTAGTTTTTATCCTTGGATCGTAGGTGGGTAGAATTTTAATGCTTTGTTGATTTCTCTTGATGGACTCTATAAAAAATAGCTCACTTTCCATAGTCACTGCCAGGACAAGAGTATTTGAGCAGAGTCAGTAAAATGAATATAACCAAGGTCCCTGTGTTTGAAGGCTTGCTTTAGAAATATCTTTTATTTTTTACGTACTAGGGAAAACTTTACTTCCCCCCGAGAAACAGATGTTTTCTCCTTTCTATCGGACTCTTTCTATATTTTTCTTAAGCTGTCAAGAAAGTCAGTGCCAAATTCAATGCTCAAATATAGCAATTATGCAGTCTGAAAGGTCTATATATATGCTGCTTATTTTTTCTCCCTAAATTTTCCATTTAATTTCTATTATCTTTTGTTTTAATTTTTGAAAAAATATTTTACTAATGAGTTGCATGTATCTTTGCTAAAGTAATCTTGCATTTTATGTCAAATGACATGAAGTATAGTAATAATCAATGAGTGGATGTTTTTAAAAGATGAAGTAGACATTGATATTTATCATTCATTGGAATCCAGATCTTAAACTTTAGAGGACTGAATTTGCATTGTAAAGTTATAAGTAATTCTTCCTATTTTAACAAATTGTTCTGATCAAAGCATTATCTTATATCCATAAAAAATTTCCCTCAATTTTTCCTAGAATACTTAGGCATTTTGAGGCCAATGGGATACCAAATGCCAAATTTCAAACAATTTGTGAGTCATAGCAAAGTATGGGTTCAGCTGAAACAACAACCCCCCCACACACACGCTCACACAAACACACACGCACACACTATGAATATCTACTCAGAATGGAGGAAACCAACTCAAAGCCTTAAAGTGCAAGAAAATATAAATATACATACTTTATCTTTCATAAGAAAAATAATCTTCTATCCACTTGACACCTCAACAATGGCTATCACACTGGAAGAACTCAGGGCATACACTGGTCTCACAAGAAAGGACTGCTTGTGAGATAAACCCGTTTAGAAAAATTATCAGGTGTAGCACTGAAGCAAATGAAAGTAAATAACTTGTGTAGGGCATTTTGCCAAGTCATTTTACTGTCAGTCACATACAACATTAGTATTTTTAAATTTTCATTTAGCGTTGTAGTTTTCTTATGTTAATTAATGTTTCTTTCAGCCATAATTTCCCATTTTAAAACTTTGGTTAAAACAGTTTAACTCCAGGATACTTCAAGCCCTAATTCCAAACACTCCATTAAGGGCCCTTTGAAGCATTTAGACCACTTGTCATGGTAAAGCAAACTATTTCTTTATTACCCAGTAACAATGGAAAAGAGCAATATTGGGTCAAATTACTAAATTTTAAGAAGGCATTAGTCATGCACATGAACAAGAGTAGCACTTGTTAGCACTAATGAACAGAGAAACTATGTCTTATATTATTCCTTATGTTGTAGATTATGAAACACAATAATCATCAGTGTTGCTATGGATGGAGTGTGCCAAAGTGCTAGGCCTGATATTTAAAGCTCTCTGTAGAGCAACTAAGTTTAATATGTCAGTTATTTAAGAGAGATCAATTACTGGTTTTTCTCTTCTTGCAAGAAAGGGAAAATATGCTCAAATGCTACATGTCTATATTCACTTTTTATTTCACATTTTTGTTTAAAATGCAATGATTTGTTTCATTTAAATCCATATTTAGGTTCTTGCAAGGGTAGGGACAAATAGTTTCAGTTTTTAGAAGAGGGGAAAATTCATGTTCATGAATTTTGAACTGACTCAGAGGGGGTAGAAATATTTAGAAAAGGAAACATACAATATTTTATAAGCTATAATAAAATTATCCTAGAATATATATAAATAATCAAGGAGAAAATGAATTAACGAGAATTTAAAATGTGAAAATGATAAGCTTTTCCTTTTTTGAATTTAAACATTTCCCTTATTAACTTAAATACTTAATCTTAATTTAAGTATTTAAGGTGGTTAAATTAACAGCAACAGCAATTCTCAACAATATAATTTTCCTTTCAATTTTTAATTTACACAAGCAAAATCTGGGATAAAAACATAGTAGTATTCTGAAGTAATTTTTTGAAGCACTCTTTCTTCCTTACCAAGAATGTCATATCCAGAATAATTCAGTACGCTAAAATGTTACATAATCATCCTGACATTCTCAAAAGGCAACACAACCATTTCCCATCAAAAATGATGCAGCATAGTGGGAAGTGTTTAAGCTATCATGTTTCATCAGCCCAGTCAGCAATTCTTCTGCACACATTATGGAAAGTAAAAGCATTTTGGTAGACCAGACCTCCTTGGAACACAATCAGTTGGGAATTGTTTGAGAATGCCAAGCAGTAAACTCTATTAAGAAGTCAATAAGAATAAAACCTAAACAAGGGAAATGCCCAGCTAGAGGTCTTCCTGGATACTAATTTAGCAAATGAAATTGTTGCAAGAGGGAAGTGTAGTTGGATTTTAATGAGTTCCTTACAGCCTCAGTACTTCATAATGGCCGGGTAGTTAGTTATTCAGTAAATACCTGATGACTTGCTATCTCAGCCTATTAAGGAGTGAATTTTATTAAACAGTTAGCAAGAATATTATATTCCAGTACAGTGGTTTGCAAATATTAGTGTGCATCAGAATCCCCTAGGGGATTTAAAGGGCAGATTTCTGGTCCCCACCTCCAGAGTTTCCGGTTCAATAGGTCTGGGCAGAAGGGCCCAGTAATTTGCATTTGTACTAACTTTGTCAGGTGATGCTGATCTTGTTGGTTCTAGGAGCGCACTTTGAGAACTTCTAGTCTAAATAGTTTCTAGTTCCTTGGTCAAAGAATGAGGGATATAATTTAGCCAAAGTTTTTCCAATATACAAATGAATTGGGACAACCTAAGCTATTGCACTCTTGCTGAAGGACAGTTTCATATATTAGTTGCAAACACTAAACTATATAGTAGCTGCTGAATTAAAGATTAAACAACATTTGATTCTTTCTACCCCCAAGCTACTCTTCCTCTCCTAGGTCAAATTCTAAGTCTGGTTTGACTTATCTAAGACCTTCAATTAATTCTCAGTAAGGTATTTGAACACAGAGCTGAGTAAATTTACTTCAGACATCTCTCTACACCAGTGTTGTCCAATAGAAATATGTCACGAGTGTGATATTAAATTTTCTAGGAGCTACATAAAAAAGAAAATTAAGAAACAGATGAAGTAAATGTCAATATTTTCTTTAACTCAACATATCCAAAGTAATTTCATTGTAACATATAACAATATACAAAAATTGTCAATGAAATATCTTATATTTGTGTACAAAATCTTTGAAATTCAGGGTCCATTTCATAGTACAGCACATTTCAATTTGGATGTTAAATTTTCAGTGGCTAAATTGAAATGCTGTCTAACCAAAATAATAAAGTTTTGGTTAGAAAAAGATTTTTTACACTGTTTCAGGTTTTTTATTTAAATGTAATTTAATTAAAATAACATAAAATAAAAAATTCAGTTTCTCGGTCATAAAGATGACATTTCAAGGGCCTGAAAGCCACATGTGGGTAAATGGTTATCAAAATGGACATTGCAACTCTATACATGTGGCCTTAGAACAAATCCCTTTCCTTTGAGAGAGAACCTGGGAAGATCTAGGACAGATGATTATATCAGTGAAATCCTTAAGCTTCCAAAATAACGCTCAAGTTCTACTGAATGAGGCAGGGAAGAAATGGATGGCTTGAAGAGGAGCAAAAGTCAGTGATGTGACGTCAACAAGCCAGAAGAGGAAAGATCCCATCCTCACTGGGAGTACGTTTTGTTCAAATAACAAAGCACAAGTGAAAGTAGAAAACTCAGTGATCCCATAGAAAGCATTATTTTATGATATTTTATTATTCTTAAATTACCAACGATTTCTATTTTGGGAACTAAATGTTCTCCTAACTCTAATATGAATGATTTTTACGATTCAACCATCACTAGTGAGATGGCCTATTGATTTACAAATAAATTTATTTATTCCAAACTTTTCTATAGAATGTTTCAAAAGGAATATTTGAATTATTTAAAATGAATTTCAAATTTATATTAATTTCCTTAAATAAGGAATTTATTTTGATGAACCTAATTTTAGAAATACACAAAAGGAAAGAGTAGGAATTTTTAAATAATGGTGGAATATCTGCCATTGATCAACTCATACTGTTTACAATAAACTTATATTTCAAGGCATTTTTATTGACCTACTTCTCTCAGATATTTTAATTAAAGTATTTCATTGAATTTAACTCTCCATTCACAGAAAGTTTTCATCTCTGTTTTATTAGATGAAAAAAAGTGATAGGGTATATAACTTTCCCAAGGTCACACAGCTTGTAAATGACCTGGTCTTGCCTGTGTAAAGGTCCATAGTCTTTCTACTGTGAGAATCCAATACCATGAAACAATATAGAATCTCACTTCACAGAGACCATTATTCATAGGGTGATAACTGGGAACCAAAATTTTTGGCATAAATTTCATTCCAACCACAGAACTGCCTCTGGAATCTCAGTGCCTGAAGAGAACAGTTTTTGCTTCGGTGTATAATTCACAGAACAATATTTAGAGCCATAAAGAAACAAAGATATTTACTGAAACTTGGACTTACGCTGCAGCTGCACTTCAGCTCACTAGTGCTCTCTTTACTATTGTTTGCATCTCTTAGTTACAGGACACGTAGGCAGTGACACTTGCTACACAAGCTCTGACTATTATGACATGTCCAAAAAGCTCATCTCTAAAGTTGTCAGGCAATTTTACTCCAAATATCTTTTAAAATCAAATTAATTTTAGTGTTTGAGAAGTAAAAGTATATCTTGCAACATTAATAAAATTAGAGGAGGAAAAAATGGAGCCACTAAAAAAATAAGAGCCTTGGAATATCCTCATTCATATACTGTCTCTATGAATATGAGAATGGATACTTGACTAGCAAAAAAACCTAAGTATACCCAAATGCAATCACTGAAATTCCCAATATCTCTGCCTCAAAAGCCATGCAGATTTACAAAATCATTCCGAACTAACTCTAAATTTTGTTAATTCAACTTTGGAAACAATAGCTTATTTCTCCATACATCAGCCTGAATAGAGGGGCTTTCAGATGAACATAATAAAGTCCTATTTATAACCCACTACTTTTTGAGTTCCTACTATGTGCTGTGTCCTGTGCTACTAGAAAAGAGTAAAATGCCTTTGAATTGTTAACTGACCCAAACTGGTACAAGAGTTCACAGATTTCCTTATCTCACTAATTCATGGGTAGAAAGCAGGATATTCACCAAAAGCTGCCATTGCTTTAATAAAACAGGAAAGGATTTGACCTTCTATGCCTCAGATTCTGCTCTTCAGTACTGCAATTTGCATTGTGCTTTAGGGAATTCTCTTAAAGCAGCAATGGAAGAAATATTAGCAGTCTGGGACAATAACAATTGTCATGCTAAAGCAATGACAATTTTGTATTCCATTAGGCATTCATAGCACTGGTAATACTAGATATTTGAATAGAGTTTGTGGTTTCAGTAAAATTATTGTGGGAATTAGTAGTATTTTTTAATGAGGTTAAAACAGGGAATTCAAAAAAGGATAATTAGTAAATAGATTAATTCTTAAACAAACTAAAAGTACTACCCAAACTAGCTGCTATTGAGCATAATATGTTACTATAGTATCTATGTGTTTAAAAATTTGCATAGGAAACCATTAAAATAAGGAACTATAGTAATATAAATACAATGAATAAATGCTGGATGCTCTCAAGCTGAACACAAAAACAAGAAAAAAAAGAAAAGAGTTCTAAAATATACTTACCTCTAAAAGTGTTCATTTCAATAGGAAATGGAGATTCTGAAAATAAGCTTGTAGTTTATTTGTATAGTATTTATAAAACTGAAAGTCTAACATTCCTCTGCAAGTTGAAAAACAAAGAAGGCATGAAGTGGAAAAATAATCTTCCAATAGTTCAAACACCATGGGATTTTGAAACATTTTACTATTTATATTCTTTTCATTTATTCATCCATTTTTTTCCTAACAAATATTCACTAGTATGTGCCAGACATTGTGCTAGGTTATGGATCGGGTAAGCTTTTAGTATAGAAAGAATTCATAAGTAAATGGCTAAAAGGTGTTAATCTCTGATGAATAGGATTGTGTTTCAAAGAGACATAAGATAGATTCCTACTCTTTACTTTATACTGTACCATCTGTTTCGATTTTGCTTTACTAAATTTTTATTAAACTTTTTAAAAAGATTGTTAAATTTTTAATTTAGAAACTGTTGAGCCACCACGTGAACACCAGGTCAAGAAGAAACCCAACAATGGAGTACAAATTTTAACAAATTTTGAAAATATGAGTCACCATCTTGATAGTCTATTTCTCCAGTTAAATTCCATTTTGAAATCTACAACACACACACACACACACAAACAACATACGCACATACAAAAACACACATATATCTAAAATGACAGAATCTTAATTGTATTTTTCATGGGGTGATTTTGGAATTAGATTCCAGTCCTTAAGAGCAAGCAGCAGTACTATAGAAGATAACAAGGAGAAGGGTGCCAGGTGGTGAAATAAAGGCAGCTGGGATAAGGTGATATTATCAGTCTTAAATTGGATAATCTAGTGTTAGTTCTGCAAGGCTCAGCATTTGGAGGGTGAAGGCTGCCCTGTACACATTACTGGCTAAGCTAGGATCTATTGATAGATTTTTCTAACTCATCAATAATTGAGTTACTGACAGAAACCTGAGTGAAGATTTGGATGGAGTCACTTATAAGATCCATCAATCAAGGGTCAATTTATCTTAATGATGATTATTGACATTGACTATATACTGATATGAAATTAAAACATCATTAAGTCATATATTATAGATGAGAGATAGAAAGTTAAAAGAAAAATATGAACTTGGCAACTACCCCACCTTTTCTGGAGGCAATCTGGATAAAACAATTTTAAAAACTGATATCAGCTTATGTCATAGGTCTTTTAACATTCTTCAGTTTCTTGTTTCTTGTGAAATGATTTTTTATTAAGAACTAGATTTTTAGAAGATGCTATACCTTTTAAATTCAAACACCAAGAAATATTGGAATGACATTTTAGAAATTCTTGCTTTGCCACTTCCTTGAATAAGACAGTCAAAGCTTTACTGATTTGTAACTTAGCTTCATTGGAAGTAAAGCTGTGTTCAGTATTTATGACTCCTATAATAGCTATGAACGATCATTTTCACATCAAACCAATGTCAAACTTATGTGTCAGAAGTAAATTGTGTTTGAAATATTTTGTGGTACATAACACCATTAGATCTCATAAAAATTAAAGCTTTATGAAAATATATTTCTCTTAGGACAAGGATGACCCTGGTCTAACTTTTCATTTCACATAAATATTTCTAGATATTGTTAAAGTAGTTATACATTAGCAAAAGAAAATTTTTAAATTTTCCATTATACTTGAGGGTTGCAGTGGTAATCTGAAACTAGAATAACATTAACTCATCAATTTGACTATATAAAGGTTTCTATGATTTTGTATTGATTTAGAGTCACAGAATTTCAGAATTCGTTTGTAGGTCATGTCTTCTCACCTATTCTTTATATAACATATTCATTAGTAATCTAATAATAACTGAAACCAACAGAAGTTATATTTTTGACAGTTGATACAAAATAAGATATATCATTCTTGGAACACAACTTCTCTGGAATGAAGAGAAAAGCAAGTGAGAAGATCAGGCGATGGGCTGGGTGTCAGCAGAAAGTCTGCCAGAAATTTGGTATCACAGGATAAATGTATACCACACATAGAGAAACCAAATAAAATAGGAAAGAGAGATGTTTATACTGCATTTGATTTGAGGATAGAGGTAAACTAATATAAATAGAAAAGTACTGATAATGTTCATTTGCTTTCCTTATTGGTCTTTAGCCTTTATATCTGCTATCAGTCTTCATCAGCTTATACTCTCTAACTGATGCTAGATAATTTACACCAATATCTCCACTCTTGGGAGACTTGGTGAACAAAAAAAACCTGTTTTTAAAATTTAAAACTCTTAACAGACATGATTTTATGTGTGTCACTTTCCTTTTAATCTGCATATATCACAGCGCAGAAAGTTGAAAATGAATTTAAATTTAGTTCTAAAATCTGATGCAATATGTGCCTCTAAAACTTAGTGTCCTAGTTTATCTTAAAATACAAAACCTTCCTTTCACGAATTAAAAAAGAGAACATATAGCATCTTATAATTGGCCCAATAACTTAGTTATACTTAAGGCCAACTCTCTCCTATCCCTCCAAATTGAGAAACTAGCTCAGAACATTTCTTTTCTTGCTTCAGAAACTTTATTTTCTCCAACATTTAAAAAATTAATTTACTTTGGTATTGTGAACCTGCAGAGTTGGTGGCAGAGAAGCTTATTATGAATAAATCTTCTCCAATGACAATATAATACAGGTGCTGGTCTTCCATCTCTTTGCTCTCTAACATTAGAATCATGTGAGTACTACAAGGAGGAGGCAAGAACCTGGAGACATATTTACTTCTCCCACTTATTCTTTGCTATACTTCTCAAACATAAATTTTAGAAAAATGTAACCAGTAATTTACTAGAGAAAAGATTGCATTTGAAAATATTATGAACAAATAGAAAGGAATGTTACAGAATGTTTCTGTGCCAGGGACAGCATATTTAACAACAAACATTCACTAGGCATCTAGTATATGCCAGGGTGATTTGCAAGTCATCTCATTTGATCCTTTTGACAATTTTCTGAAGCAGGTTCTATTGTTCCTGTTTGACAAGTGAGGAAGAAATGTTAAGGATTTTGCCCAGGATCACATGACTTGGAAAGAGCAGAGCTAGGATTTATACCCAGGCCATGGAAACTGTGTTCTTTTCACACCATCACATAAATCCAGCAGTTTGAAAAATGCATTAATAGCGATCTTATTGTCTATCAATTAAATAAGAACTTAGCATTTTGTTCTGAACATATCAAGTTTTGTAGGAAATTTAGTGCTATTCCTAATGAATTTACAAACCAGATAGTGAAAAAAGATTGAAATATTGCTATTATAAAACCATTACAAAATCAGCAGATGGTTAAAGTTCATCTTGTTGAAGCAGGCAGGGATGTCTGCATGATTAGAAGAGAGCTGAATTGAACAACATGAATGAAAACTCAGAAAGCGGTGTGTATGTGTATTTGTAGGGCAGGAACAGACTACTAGGCAATGCAGGGGGCATGGAGTATAAAGAAGTGGAAAATCAGATAAACTGAGCTATTTCAAACAATGGTATCATAACAAGAAATCAATTTGGGGGCTCATAGACTTAATACAGCAAGGAAACAATGGAACAAAACAGGAAATTCAGGGTGAATTGCATGTAGTAAGTATAAATATTGTTTCAGGAACTTGTTTCAATTATGTGAGCATATAGTACAATATGTGTGTGTGCTGGTTGCAATACTTTTTCTTTCTGGTCATTATAAAAAATGTTTGAGAAACATCAGGCAGCAGAGTGGAGTTAGTTTGCCAGGGGACTTTGAAACTACACAAATCAGCATAAACTTTAGACAAGCGGTGGAAAGAAGTGGGAGGTCTTTAAAGATTTTGAGAAAAAGAGATATATTGAAACCTGAGCCAAAGTGAGATTAGACGGAGAGTAAAATACAGGACAACTGGAGGGATGAAGAGACTCACCAGAGCGAGGACAAGTAGCAATAGTAAGTGAAGTGAAGGTGATCTAGAGCAAGATATTGGCTATGGGTGGAAAGAAAGGGAAAGGAGGGATTGGCCTTCCAGAGCTCTAATAAACAGGGTGATTATTAACTAAATAAAGGATGGATGAAAGGAATAAATCAGGAAGGACATGAAGAGCATGATCCTGTATGCAAAGAAGAATGGTGTCTTTCAATAAGACAAGCCTAAGGTAAGGATTAGTTTTATGATAAGATAAATATGAGTTGGGCCAAATTACTCTAGCAGTTAAACTGAAATAACTATTAGGCATTAGGAAATATGGTACTTGACTGTGAGTGAAGAAACAATCCTACAGGTAGGAATTGAGAAGTCAAACTACAGATGAGAATTCAATAAAATAAAATAAAAAGAATTAAGATACAAAGATAGGAGATGAAAATCAAAGAAGCAATTTTAAGAGAAGATCGTTTCAGTACCAAGTGAGTTGAGAAAGGAGAGTTGACTTGAGCATATTAGAAAGAAAAGTTGGATGAACTTGCAGAGGGGACATCTTTGGTAACATTCAGTAGCATGGGGCTGGTATTTGATAGAGTTGTGGGGCTTGAACATGGAAAGTGTGGTGAGAAAATGCAGATAGTAGTTGGAAAGGCAAGCTTAAGAACTTTTACATGGAAAGGAAGGGGCAGAAAGCAGAGAGTAATCGATGAGAAGATAGCAGATCTCCTCTTTACCCTCCTCTGAAACTTAGGAAATATCTTTGCCCATTCAAAAAGTCAGGTAAATCAAAATAATAGAGACAAGGGATTAAAAACGCTGACAGTGAGAGGATAAGTCAGAAAATGCCGCGATGTATAGCGTTAACAATTGGCTTTTCTGCCCAGAACCCAGTCAGGCCAAGGAATAATTGTCACTCTAACCTTCAAATTCAAAGAAATGTAAGACAATCATAGATGAAAATGAAAGCCAAGTTTGCACTACTCTTTCCACTTGCAAGAACAATCTTCCTCATCAGGTGTATTCCTCTATTTTTTTTCACCCAATATGGTATCACTGAACACTGGGGAAGAAAAACTTTTGAACAGGACAGTAAAAAATCAAGCTGCTCTCATGGGTGATTGGTGAGGCTCATTAAAACTTGGTAAAACTTCAAAAACCTTTAGATTAGCACTTTATGCCCATCATTCACTCTCTCCAGATTGTTGGTAGGAAAAGCTGAGAAAATTTCCTACTCACTATCATCTATTGCTCACCTGAACTCTTAAGACTATAATTTATCGTAAGTCTATAATTAGTAAAATTTGACTTTAGTATTGGCATTCTTTTTTGCATTTTTACACACTAAATATAACAGAAATCATTTAATATACCATGCCATACATTATTTATAACTTTGGAAGAAATCAAACTTGTAGTGAAATGTCTTATCAGTAATGTCACCAATCTATTCCGAATCTACTCTAATAACTTCTAAAATTCACTTAGTAAGAAACTTCTAAGTAGACCTGATAGAATGATTCACAAAAAAGCTTAAGCTTTTTTTCTTTGAATAAGTGACATTGGAGCAAATGCAAGTGTTCTGTAACAATTCACCTACAGGAGAAGAAATTATGAATCATTCTGTCTATACAGTCATGATTAAAAAGTATTTGAAATACAAAACATTATTTCATGTGTGGCTAGTATATACAATCTTCTACATTTTCACCTAATAAGTAAGCCCCTTCCCTAATAGCCACATTAGTGAATTTTCTTAAAAATAGAGAAAAATATCTACCACATCAAACTTGGTTAATAGAGACATTATTTTTGGTTACATCCAAGAATGAAAATCTCTTAACACTATTTAGCCACTAGTAGTTTCCATTTCTAGGAATTTTGAAAATCCTGATGTGTCCCTAGAATCCTAATGAATATTAGACGATAAAATAGGACTTCACTAATAACTAACAGCTTCCTCTCAATCTAGACTTAAAACAAGTAGGCACCCTAGTTACTGTGTTCATACAAAAAAAAATCCATACATGAACTAAATAATGCATAATAGTAAGACATACGTGTTATATGAATGTTATATATTCATGTGATAATTCAGTCATTACACCCGGTATAGCCATTCCTGTTGATACAAATCTCAAAATACTATGAAATGCATTTGTACACTTTGGTAAACAGCCATTAAACCCAGCCCCCCAGTGCTGCCCACCACTACCCTGGCAGTGCCAGACCCCGTGGACCGCTGCACCATCCAGTGACTGCGGGATTATGCTGGCACAACAGGAACCTCCAGGAATTCCCTCCAGCCTGCTCTGGCCAGCTCCCTACCATTCTGTATGGTAGTCTGTTCTGATTGGCATTCTGTTTGGTCTGAGCCCATAACTTACAGGCCAGTTATTTTACCCCTCTCCTCATACGTGTAAAAGTATCTGCCAGATTGTTATTGTGATGCCCAACTTTAGAATTCTTTATCTTCTTAAATACTATACATACATTCTATTTGAAGTTATACTGGTTTTTAAATTGTTTCAAATAAAAACGAATAGCAAGTATTGAATTGAAAACCCCTTGTACAATGACATAAAGTGAAATAGAGGAAACCATTAAATTATAAATGTCTCCTAATTTTATTTGACTATCCACTACAACATAGGAATTTATAATAAAGTAATTTGGAAAAACGCAGAGCTTAGACATTTGAATAAAATGGAAAGCATTACTCTCAGTTCTATAATTTGCTTTTTAAAAAATTAAGGCAGAAATACCCCAACAGCACATATACACAATTAAAATATCAAAGCAACAAATAAATTATCTAACAAAAGAAGCTAGCAGCAATTGAAAATGTATATTTTCAAAACTCGGACCAAACACTTACCCTCTCAAGAGATAGCGTTTTTAAAAAATGGAATGTTTCATTATTTTCCACAATGGGACAAATTAAGAATGCAATCAGCAGGGAAGAGATTGCAGGAAGAAAATATCATTAACTGGGGTTTCTATAATTGTCTTACTACCAGAGTCCTCCTAGGCAGAACTGGGAGTCCTAGGGCCTTGACTGATCATAGTTTGCAGGCTGGTGATGTTTTGGATAGGAAGCAGTCTCTAAGGATTGCATTCAAAGTCAATTTCTAAAACTGTACTCGGGAAAACAAATGCACAAACAGATACCCAAACTCCAAAACGATAGCTGTAACCAGGATGCACTATCATCTAATGTTTTTTTTTCTCCACAACGAACATGAATTGTCTTCATGGAGTTGGTAAAGCTGGATGATATTAGTATTTCCTATGGACTAAAACATGTCCCAAAGCTCTCAGCAAGAGCTCATAAAGCAGACAAAGTCAGAGTCACTAACCCAAACAGAACTTTATTCCATTTCATTTCTAATGCCCTAGTAGATGCTATAAGGGATGTGAGCTCCCCTCTTAATTATTGCAATATAATTTTATGGATAGTAGTGATGCCTTACTATTTTAATATACATTACATATAGCACCATCCCTTCTCAAGGGGTTTAAATCAATTTAAAGATTCATATACTTCATGTGTTATATTAGGAAAAAAAGAGTTATGAAAGGTTATTTAAAAGGCATCCACAAGAGCCAGTGAAATGTTCAATGAGGAAATAAAAGGCTATATGAGAAATCTATCTCAAGCTCAGGGAGAAATGCTGATTTGAAGTTCAGGCAGGTTGCTCCTCATTTTGAAGAAAGGGGAACGGAATCTTTATTGTCAGAATATTGCTTGTTTGAGAGCATGAGCTGGAAGAAAATGCTTTCGCTATATAATGGGCAATGCAGCCCTGCTTTTGTGGGCCCTGGTCCTGAGACCAAGTGACCTTGGGCAAGTTGCTTGGCCTTGGTTTCTGTATTTGCAAAGTAAAGGCTTGTTGAAAAAAAGAAGGAAGAAAGGGAAGGTGAAAGGAAGGCAGGATACTGGTTAGTTAGCATTTTTTTTTATCACCTCCACTGGGCGAGGAACCATTGTCTCACTTTCTAGAAAGCATAATAGGATTCCCCACTCCTTACAGTCTTAAAATTGTATGGTTCTGCCAGATTTCATCTCTAGATAATATTGCTAGATGCCATTATCACTAGCATCTTTTTGTTTCCATGAAATTTTATCTAGTTACTTCACCAAAGAGATAAGCTGTGGAAGGCAAAATAAACTCCAAGGATTAGCTTCTACTTCTGGAAAAGTTAATCTGTTGTTTGGAGCGAGCACCTGTAATCTATAGAGCGGACAGTGTAACTGTCAGTATATGGTTCTCACACAATAAGATATAAAGAATTCCAATGCTTCTGCCTTTGTTACAAAGACAATTAGGGTGTCATGTTATCCATTATTCATCATTCTTGCCTCAGCTCCAAATAGAACAGTAAACAGAGCTAAGGAATAACTATTCTTCACACTGAAGAATTCATCCTTCTAGGATCATGGTGTCTAGTCTCCGCTAACCCTCTTGAACTTATGTTTGTCAGAGATTTTTGTTGGCATGTTCTCTTTTGAAGGGAGGAAGCAGAGGTCTGTCTTGTTTTATATTCTTGTATTATTCACTCAATCGCCTTGTAGCAGTTTTCCTACCCTACTCACCCTTTACTATGGGCCCATATACTTATTTTCTTTGCACTTCTCTATTTTCCTTTTCTACATTTGAATCTTCCCTCCCCACTCTTATTGTTTGTCTC